>VWPV01001821.1:101833-284896 GCA_013389885.1 Geococcyx californianus | reverse complement strand
GCTCCTCATAGGGCTTGTGCTCCAGCCCCCTCACCATCCTCGTTGCTCTCCTCTGAACACCCTCTAACATCTCAACATCCTTCCTAAACTGAGGGGCCCAGAACTGGACACAGTACTCAAGGTGCGGCCTGACCAGTGCCGAGTATAAGGGGATGATGACCTCTCTCAGTATTTCTGTTAATCTTGGGATCAACCTTCTTAGTGACTTGGTCTTCTGGAAAGCTAAGCTGCACCTCCAAACTAAATAAATGTTGTGTCTTGGATTAGTGCCCATCCTCTGATAAGTGACCTAGCACAGCACGTGTGCATATGGCTGAGGTCTTATCCCCTCGAAATACGATGGCCACATCTATCCTGCCTATCAAGAAAAGTCTGTAGTCCCTGTTGTCTCAATAACTGTAGGAGACACGTGGAACTGAAGCCTGGGATTTGCCTGGG
Organism: Geococcyx californianus; assembly: GCA_013389885.1. NCBI lineage: Eukaryota > Metazoa > Chordata > Aves > Cuculiformes > Neomorphidae > Geococcyx > Geococcyx californianus. The sequence goes on along the minus strand of VWPV01001821.1, from coordinate 284,458 downwards.
AGAAGGTCCTTTACTGTATAACTGCAGCAGGAAGTATGGTAGTAATTAAACCCTGTAAATGACTCAGGGATGGTATGTGAGCCGGAACCCTTGTCCAACGCATTTCCCCTGCACAGGTGAACTCCCACTGTCCTTACGACTTTTCAAACTTTTATTTCTTGCGGGCTTGCTCCTGTCTGTCTTTTTGAACATTAGGAAACACTGTATCAGCAGATAGGATTTTAGTTAGAAGGAAGAAATTTAGTTTTGTGTGGTCTAGAAAGGTAGGCATACACGGACAGAAAAATCATGGCCTTGACAGAAGTTATCAAAAGTACCAGTCTCAAAGAAACCAGCTGAATGGGAAAAAATAATTTAGTTTTCCGCAACAATTGCTTTTATTTAAGCCTTTTAACTTTATGACACTAAAGAAAGTATGAAACAATTTATCACTTTTTGGTCCAGAAAACTAAAGAAAAGATGAATTTAGTACACTAACTAAAGAGCTGCCTTTGGACAAACAAAATACTTTGAAAATGCCTAGAAACATCAGATACCTTCCAAATGGCCACAAAAATTTTCTTCATACTCAGAGTCAAGGCATTGCTCTCAGTGATTCCAAAAATCAGATGTCTGTTAATGCTCCAAGGATATCGAAACGGGATGAACAGCAGTATAATTATGATCCCAAAGAAACCAAGTCCAGAGGCAATTACTGTTCCTTTTTTCCAATACTGATTCTATGCAAAATAAATCTTGGATGGTTTAACCTGTTCCTGCCTTATTTCTGTAAATATTTGCATATGTATTATACGTAACTGTGTATTTTTATATATAGGTAAGCATAGGAAATTTAGCAGCTGTTTATACAAATACAAATCTCTATGTATTTTCCTGCTCATAACAGCACCCCAGAAATCTGAGTAACATAAACTGTTTCTGCTACATTAACACCATAATGAGGAGACAAAAGAAAAATAAAACAACTTTGATACTTCTGCATAAGTTACTTCTGTCAGTAGGAAAAATCTCTAGCATTTACTTGAACTTGATCAGAAGTCTGATTTTTTAAACGAAAATTTTCAGTGTTATGTTGTTCTTATGATAAAATTCAAACTCTAAATTTACCCACATAGGCAATATTCTTTATGAAGTTTACTTAAAATTATCCAAAGTTGTCTTCTGTAACACAAGGAACATTAGTTCTGTAGGACAGCCATGATGAGAAATTTTAGCAAGAAAACCAGTTTTAAAAATTCCTAGAAATTTCGAGGACCCATTTCCTTTCCTATTTTGCTGTAAATCTGTATTTTGCAACTATAATTAAAAAAATTATATTAAAAGGCATTTCTAATTCAGTAAGATTTTGACTGGTTTTGGCACCTATTAGACCAGTTAAATGGCTATATTTTGCCTTCAATTATCAGGCAACAAAGGCAACAGAGCTGAAATTATGACATCAAGGAGACACATGCAGGACATGTATCCCTAGTGGACACAATATTTTTGGCAGTTCATCCGAGGTTTTGTAAAAGCTATCATTTCTGCCATCTGAATAACTTCCTTAATGAGGCATCAGAAATTACGTCCCATAATTGCCCATTTTTGAAGGTTCAATTAATCTCTTCCTTTCAGACCCTGCCATATAAGGGTGAATGTTCCCAGAAATTATGTGGCTTAGTAACATTTATCCTCCTAATCATGAAATAAATATTAGCTCACCAGCAAATGACTTAATACAGTTATTACAGGGATCACAGACTAATGCTTTCAGTTGAAATGTTTAATTGTGAAAAGGAGACATTCTCAGATACTAAACCAAATACCAGTGAAGACATGTACTGTAAGAAACAGAAAGTGAAGACATATAACAGAACAAATATATGCACACAACCTACACAAACTAGGTGTCAGGAAACTAACTGAAATGTTCCTCCAGATTGCCTTTACATGCAAATTACTTTAAACACTTAGATTAATGATTTGTTAGGTATAAGCCTTTTTCATGGGTCTCTTTTTGACATCTAGTTTAAAATTCAGAATCATACTTGCCTTGCTTTGCCACAACTTTCAAAAACTGAAATAACATTTTTAGCAGAGTCTGTATTACTATAATGAATATGTAGTTCATTTCACAGAGGTTGTTTACTTCCCCAGGAATATAATTTCTAGTTAATTACAACCAAATCTGGGACTGTTCAAACCCTAAGTAGATGCTGCATTGAGGTCTTGGGATAGTCATTACTATTAGGGTTATGGCAATCACTTCCAATAATGAATGCTATGTGGAGAGTTGCTTTGTGTACTGATTTAGTCTAATTAACAAAGTAAAAACCGACTAGAAAGATATATTCCTTTATTACACTAATTTACAAATTTCATAGAGATTTAAAAATATTACAGGTTGACTTTTAATTGGTTTATTTCAGTAAACAAAAAAAATATCTGAAAGAAAACCATAATATGAAAGGCAATCTTTGGTTTCATCTAAGAAAGCAGCATTTTAACAGATGAAATATAAGGCCTTCTTGATGAAGCTGAGTGTTATTTCTTGTGGCTGGGAGAAATAAAGTGAATTGCCCCCAGATGTAGGCTGTTTAAACCTAAATACTTAGGCAGGATGTCCACTTACCATAATGCACAGTTATTTTGTGAAGTGTATTTTAATTTCTTATTTATTCAACATAAATTCCATTAGCTAACAGTACAATATACTTATATGTCCCTTTCCTCTATCTGGGAAGCATATTTCCTGTGTAACTCTGAGACAAAACCTCCTGCTTATGGTTTACATGAGTCTAAGAAGAGTAATGTGAGAAAACAATAAATCTGTATATACTGTTGCTCAACAATTTGATGACTCATTTGACATAGTTGTGCTATCTTCCTATTTTAGCCGACAGAGATGACCAGAAGATGCTCATATGCTTTACTTTTGAAGTAAAGTATAAAGTGAACAGATAAGCAAATCCAGCTGTGCCGTTAACACTATTTTGGGAATAAGGTTCTTGAGTAAAATTATTTGGATCCATACAATTATTCCCTCCAGTGCCAAAGATGAGTCTTTTATTGTTTCATGGAGAAAAAGCTGAGAGAAACAAAGAAACTGTCCTTGGAGGAGAGAAGGAAAAATAACATTTGAACTCATAGTGAAGACAAAAATATTCATTGCAATGACAATACTGCCCACTACAAAAAGCTATAGAAGTAGGAAATAGTATCTCTAGCAAACTGCAAGAGTTTACTCCTTTCTTTGAAGTTATATAAAAAAGTTACTATTCCTTTTTTTTCCTAAAAAAGCAAGATAGGTGAGTACGAGTATGAATATGACTGAGTATTCACACAAGCCAGTTTTCTTTGAAATAACCTACTGTGCATGAATATCTTTACTTATGCATTTGGTTCTTGATTTTTATTTTTCTTAACAAGACTGCAAAATTAAGAGATTGGGAATGGAAAGAATAGTGTCTGTAATACCAAACACCTGCCTACTTACCTGGTGTTGCTTCTGGCACCTATGAGGACAGAGCTCGGACCTTCCCAGCAGTAATCTGAAGCATGTTTGAATAAGTGTTGCCAGTATTATTTATATGATCAATTTAATTTTTACATTTTATTATAGCTATTTTAAATGATTTATTTTTTTATTTTATTTTTTGCAGGGTGAAAAAGGATGGGCTTAATAAGGATTTCATCCGGGTTAAGAACTACATTGAGATTTGAAATTTAACAAACAAACATACTAAAAAAATTGGCACACAGTTATAAAGTCATTACACAACAAAATCAATTAAGTTCAACTATCACAAATGAGATGAATGAGGGTCCACAATTCTCTGATGAAACACTGCAGGTTGGATTCAGATGCTCTTGTTGCCGAAGGGAATGTCTGCTGTAACAATGCCTAAATGCTGCGTTTGACCTGTGCATTGGAATGCTTTGTTTCTAGAGCATTTAGCTGAGATTAGAACGTNTATCATTTCTGCCATCTGAATAACTTCCTTAATGAGGCATCAGAAATTACGTCCCATAATTGCCCATTTTTGAAGGTTCAATTAATCTCTTCCTTTCAGACCCTGCCATATAAGGGTGAATGTTCCCAGAAATTATGTGGCTTAGTAACATTTATCCTCCTAATCATGAAATAAATATTAGCTCACCAGCAAATGACTTAATACAGTTATTACAGGGATCACAGACTAATGCTTTCAGTTGAAATGTTTAATTGTGAAAAGGAGACATTCTCAGATACTAAACCAAATACCAGTGAAGACATGTACTGTAAGAAACAGAAAGTGAAGACATATAACAGAACAAATATATGCACACAACCTACACAAACTAGGTGTCAGGAAACTAACTGAAATGTTCCTCCAGATTGCCTTTACATGCAAATTACTTTAAACACTTAGATTAATGATTTGTTAGGTATAAGCCTTTTTCATGGGTCTCTTTTTGACATCTAGTTTAAAATTCAGAATCATACTTGCCTTGCTTTGCCACAACTTTCAAAAACTGAAATAACATTTTTAGCAGAGTCTGTATTACTATAATGAATATGTAGTTCATTTCACAGAGGTTGTTTACTTCCCCAGGAATATAATTTCTAGTTAATTACAACCAAATCTGGGACTGTTCAAACCCTAAGTAGATGCTGCATTGAGGTCTTGGGATAGTCATTACTATTAGGGTTATGGCAATCACTTCCAATAATGAATGCTATGTGGAGAGTTGCTTTGTGTACTGATTTAGTCTAATTAACAAAGTAAAAACCGACTAGAAAGATATATTCCTTTATTACACTAATTTACAAATTTCATAGAGATTTAAAAATATTACAGGTTGACTTTTAATTGGTTTATTTCAGTAAACAAAAAAAATATCTGAAAGAAAACCATAATATGAAAGGCAATCTTTGGTTTCATCTAAGAAAGCAGCATTTTAACAGATGAAATATAAGGCCTTCTTGATGAAGCTGAGTGTTATTTCTTGTGGCTGGGAGAAATAAAGTGAATTGCCCCCAGATGTAGGCTGTTTAAACCTAAATACTTAGGCAGGATGTCCACTTACCATAATGCACAGTTATTTTGTGAAGTGTATTTTAATTTCTTATTTATTCAACATAAATTCCATTAGCTAACAGTACAATATACTTATATGTCCCTTTCCTCTATCTGGGAAGCATATTTCCTGTGTAACTCTGAGACAAAACCTCCTGCTTATGGTTTACATGAGTCTAAGAAGAGTAATGTGAGAAAACAATAAATCTGTATATACTGTTGCTCAACAATTTGATGACTCATTTGACATAGTTGTGCTATCTTCCTATTTTAGCCGACAGAGATGACCAGAAGATGCTCATATGCTTTACTTTTGAAGTAAAGTATAAAGTGAACAGATAAGCAAATCCAGCTGTGCCGTTAACACTATTTTGGGAATAAGGTTCTTGAGTAAAATTATTTGGATCCATACAATTATTCCCTCCAGTGCCAAAGATGAGTCTTTTATTGTTTCATGGAGAAAAAGCTGAGAGAAACAAAGAAACTGTCCTTGGAGGAGAGAAGGAAAAATAACATTTGAACTCATAGTGAAGACAAAAATATTCATTGCAATGACAATACTGCCCACTACAAAAAGCTATAGAAGTAGGAAATAGTATCTCTAGCAAACTGCAAGAGTTTACTCCTTTCTTTGAAGTTATATAAAAAAGTTACTATTCCTTTTTTTTCCTAAAAAAGCAAGATAGGTGAGTACGAGTATGAATATGACTGAGTATTCACACAAGCCAGTTTTCTTTGAAATAACCTACTGTGCATGAATATCTTTACTTATGCATTTGGTTCTTGATTTTTATTTTTCTTAACAAGACTGCAAAATTAAGAGATTGGGAATGGAAAGAATAGTGTCTGTAATACCAAACACCTGCCTACTCACCTGGTGTTGCTTCTGGCACCTATGAGGACAGAGCTCGGACCTTCCCAGCAGTAATCTGAAGCATGTTTGAATAAGTGTTGCCAGTATTATTTATATGATCAATTTAATTTTTACATTTTATTATAGCTATTTTAAATGATTTATTTTTTTATTTTATTTTTTGCAGGGTGAAAAAGGATGGGCTTAATAAGGATTTCATCCGGGTTAAGAACTACATTGAGATTTGAAATTTAACAAACAAACATACTAAAAAAATTGGCACACAGTTATAAAGTCATTACACAACAAAATCAATTAAGTTCAACTATCACAAATGAGATGAATGAGGGTCCACAATTCTCTGATGAAACACTGCAGGTTGGATTCAGATGCTCTTGTTGCCGAAGGGAATGTCTGCTGTAACAATGCCTAAATGCTGCGTTTGACCTGTGCATTGGAATGCTTTGTTTCTAGAGCATTTAGCTGAGATTAGAACGTATTTTTTCTTTTATGAATTTTTTTTATAATAAATGGGCTTGAGAAAAACATTTCTTATAAACCTGCTAGGGCTATTAACACTACCACGTGAAATAAAATCCTTGGTTCTTGTCCTATTGCAGCCAGTTTCTACTTGTGGCTCCAGAGAACCGCTAAATAAATGTCTTCAATGAGGTTGCTTCTGCTTAGCATATCTGTCCAGCTTTATAATTTATATTCTTTTTCTACAGAGCACAAATGTACTACTTCAGCAGTGGAGATGGTGAATTGCCACTAATTAGCAATGCGTGTGCTTCATGGATTGCTTTGTCTGTTGTCTGAAGAGTAGCAGAAATTAAACTCTGTCAGACTCAGCAGGACCCAGAACCAAGGTCGTCTGCTTCCTTCCCTCTGCTTCGGTGGAAACCTTGGAGTAAGCCTCCATGCGATATGAGTGCATCAGCATGACAGACACCCTAGACGCTGTGATCAGTCTGAATTCAACTTCTAGACTCAAACAACCTCCAGACTTTGAGGGTCTTTAAAACCAAAGGGGAGGGGAATTCTATGTAATTATAAAAGCATTAAAGCTTATTGAATGAACAGGTGCACCAAGAAAACCAAATAAGTGAAATGTCAAAGTTAGAAGGAAAAGCTGATCAAATTAAAATTGGTTTAAAATTAAAAGCCCAGGTCTTTCTCGATAATCCCTGGGAGCTGAGTTCACCCAAGAGGACAAGTTTTTCTTGCCTTTCAGACACTAAAATTCTTTTGTCATGTAATTGTATCGATTGCTTATTCTGTTGCAGTTCTGTATGATGCTTTCCCCTCCCTGTATCTTATAATTTTCTTACTGAATGCTTGATCTCAAGACTCTAATACCTTCCAATGGTAACAAAAACCCCCACAACATAGCAACACTTCTCACAGTCACAATGGTTGCCATTGTTTGGTGCCGAATAATTTTCTTTCAGTCTTGATGGAGAAGAAAATTCCTAACAACCAGAACAATTCATCAAAAGTGTTAACAATCCCACAACGGATAAAAGGGATACTGCTTTCAAAAATGATATATTTGTGCCAAAGAACTCTTGTGTAAAAAGACACTTTTCTCACTGGAAGAAATTGCTGGATTTATGCTCTTATTTATCTTTTTTAAAAAAGGAAGTCTTTTTTTTTGTTGTGTTCTCTAAATATAGGACAAGTTTATCCCTTGTAATCGTTAGGAAAACTCAATGCTTTTCTTTTTATTGCAGCTTTAACATTAGGCTTCCTTGGTTTTTTCTTTCTTAATTTGTTGTGCTCTGATTTTCCAGAAGAGCCTGGCAAGCACAGGAGTTATTCTTTTTGAGGAATCTATGTTGAACTATCTACTCCTATTTCGGCTCTTCCTTTTTTCACTTCCTTGGTGAAAAAGGATTTCCTGAATTTCATGGAGCTGTAGTACTCCATAACCACATGAGTCTATGCTCATCCAAAGACATCCTTGGATCAGGGACATGTCAGTACAACTGGATGTCACCCTACCATCATCCTCTTGTACCTGCTGCACATACAGGCAAATATTTTACCTTCCCATTCATACATATTTGGTTCTTAACTTTATTTTCATATTTTCCAGAATAATCTTCCAAAAGACAGAAACCAGAAAACCAAAATGGGATTTTTCTAACAAGATTTGAGCATAATCCTAGCCTTTTCCTTCTCTTCAAATTCCTTCAGCCCAACCAGTCTTGCTGCAAGGTAGCAAGAAAGCTTCTCCAGGCTACACGCTGCCTTCTTGCAACAATGAAGAAGCAAAGCCTTCTTCACCTTGATCTTAGTTTCTGGGTAAGCAAGTCCTAACATTTGTGCTAAAGGAACAGTGGAGTTTATGGGCATTGACTGTGTCTCCTGGTTTGGGGCTCACAGAACTCATCATACACATCCAATATAATTTGTCATTAATCTAATGTAGTTCTACAAGCAGTGCAATGGTCTTTTATAGTGAACCCACAGACTTCTATTAAATGACTTCACCTAGAATTTCTCTTAACATTTTAGGCTTAATACAATGCACATAAATAGAATGAAATGGAACTTGTCCTCAAACAGAAAGATAGGAGTCACAGTGAAAATTAAAGAACTGATTGCACATTTATCTTTAGCAGGAATAATCCTGCATTTACACCCAGGTTTAGGGGACAGAGGGAATTGCTTGTGTGTTTCTTTGTTTGCAGAAAGACCTAAATTCAAAAATGGATAAAAAGGCTCAAGAGCACTAACCAAGCAAAAAGCAATTCACATTGGATGAAATGGACAAAAAAGAGACTTGAGCTTGTTTGTGATCCTCTGTGGGTCAGGATGCCAGCTCAGGCAACCTGGTATAGGTCTTTAAAATCAATTTGCACTAGGTGTGGAAGGGACTTTGGGCCATTCTGCATCGTTCTGTATACTTATTATGTGTATACTTGTTATTTCTCAGAACTCCATTAAATTTTTGACTTTATCTTTTTAAAGAGTCTCATTTATTCAGCTGCTGTAATTTCCTAAAAACCCTAAAAAAGGTTATATATTTAGGAATTTATTTTTTGAGTACAGAAAAAAACCCATTAAACAACAACAAAAAGACACAAACTTTTCACAAACTTTTAACTTTTTAATCTGTATTTCTGTTATTTATATGAATAATAGTAGCTTCTGTTACTTAAAAGTTATATAGCAGTCATTATGCAATATCTGTGACTTACCTATGTATGTGCTTTAGTATTGTGATGAAAAGTGAATCTAGTAAGCTGGGTGAACAGAGGAAGGCATAAACAGAGAAAAATATGATGTGTAAACAACTGTTTCAACTTGAAATTGGCTTATATTTTACAAGAAATGCATTATCTCATTCACCAACACCTATAAAAAATAGGTGCAAGCATTTTATGAAACAGAGCACTTAATGATCTTACTTATCACATTATATTACTGCTAAAAAGCAGGCATATAGAAAAGTAGCATTAGAAATAAATCTAAAATACTTTTTACAAAGCTAGGAATACCATTTCTCTGTGAATCTAACCTGAAATACCAATAAGAAATTATTAGAAATAACAGAGGTTTTATAATATGGAAATATACAGAACAGAAGAACATGCATCAGAAACTCAACTATGTAATATACTAAAACATAATGGCTTGTCTGCCTCTTGTAACAGGTTTAATTACTTGATTTAGAATTTCTATTATATTAGTCTTTGCAGGCTCTTATAATAATTTTCAATCTAATAAAAGTGACTTTTACTAAGCTTTAACTGAACCAAGAATTATCATACAATTTACTTGAAGAATTGAAAGAATTATAACTATGAAAAGATATTCTTTTTTTCTCACATGCTCTACAATTTCTGTCCTTTTGGTCACTCTAGGAAAAACGTAACTTTACAGAATATGTTTTGACTCCAAAGTAGCTAAATCAATGAAAATTTTCTTCCTCATAAGCCATTTTAGAACTTAATTAGAATTCTCTCTTTCTTGAAATCCAGTCCTTCTACCAGGCAAATTTTTGGGAGTGTTCTGACTTGAAGTGGCTTTCTATTTTACTTTTTTTGTTCAAGGGTTTTATGAAGAGGTTCTTGGACTCATAGATTTCTTCCTATAATGGTTTTAGTTGCTGTAGGCATTATCACTTCATGTGATACATTCCTGGTAAGTTTTGTTCTACAAGACATCCTGAAATGCTTGGAGGTAAACACAACTGGCCAAAAATACATTTGCAATGAACCAATGTTGAAGATTGTGCCCTTGTCATTCTTTCATTCTAGAACAATCAAGCCATTTTGCAGCAAAGTCCTGAAAAATCCCCAGTCCAGTGCGTGGTTCTGCAGTAAGAAGTGGTTTGTGCACAAGTGAACGACAGTCATTTTATCAGCACCTAAGCAGGACCTGTCCATCACAAGGCCTCCAGCCTCAAAAGGGACATAGAGGGACATTTGAATCAATGACTGCTCCTTCAGAGATCTTCAAACTGCATGCAGCCAGGGGATGCTTGGTTCAGCAAATCAAACTATATGCGGTGAGATGTAAACACTGAGACACCTGCAATGTGGCTCGTGGTGTCTTCTTTGATCTACCAACTTGCTTCTGTGGTGCTAAACTATTTATTAGGATAAAGGTAGCTGATATACAGCCACTGAGGACCTAGGCATATATTTTAAAGTAAAATTAGTGACAAACTACAAGGAAATAGTAATTTAAAATTATAAATCCACCATCCAGATAAGCCTTTTAATAGAAGCTGAATATCTTGTGAAATGTGTTCTCAAGCTGTTGGGTTTGGCAATGCTTTTTAAGAACTTTAGACAATATAAAAATCCCAAGTCCTTTCTCTGCAGCAAGAATGTCTGGGTGATGCTGGAGAAAAAGGCAGACTGAATGCTTCTAGACAGCTCTAGGTAGGAGTGTGGGTCACAGAGCACATTGAAAATATAAAGAAGGCACACATTCAAGGGCACTTTGAGTCTATTCCATTTGGTGAGTAATTTTCAAATCCTCATAGAGAGTGGGTTTCAAAATGTAACATGCAGTCCTCTGCTAATTACAGTTTGAAGATATTTGGCAGCTCTCCCTCCAGATTAAGTTTTTGGCTATCATTTCTAGCTCAGGAAATTATTTAATGCCACTCGCTGGTTCTGCGGTAATACTTAAAGCCCCAGTTGAACAATACAGTCTCTGTGAGGTGAAGATTGGTGCTTTTTAGAAAACAGAGGAAACCACGTGTTAAACTGCACCCTGGTCCACCCAGGAGAGATGAGGGAGCTCAGGGCAGCTTTCACAGTGCACCATATTACCTGCTTTGACATGTATGCAAGGGAATGCTGCTTGGCCAAGGCACCATGGGTACTCTCATGCCATCTCCAGCTGCATTTCAGTGCCCAAAGCCATGAATGGAAGTGCATGCAAGGCACAGATAACCTGTGCTGAACCTCCAGGTGCTACTACATTCCTGGAGATGTCAAGTCACATGTTCCATGACAACCCACTCAGGTCTGCTGCTCCAGGCTGCACCCTGGGACAAACACAGTCTTTACCATAAATGGAACATAAATTCCCTGTGAACTATAGTCACTGTATATATACAAAATCTAAATATAACATCTTCTTTCCACTAGAGGTAGACTTGTGAAAATATACACCAAAGACGTGAATCACTACTTAGTTCCCCAAACAAGACATTGTGCTAGTGTGCAGTGTTTCTGCACTGAGAGGTCAGTCCTGATGTGTTCTTTGCCCTTTTCCCTTCTGCTCAGAGAATTTCTATCAGTAGCATCCACCATCTTTAGTTCTCACATCAGTTCCAGAAAACTTTGTGATAACTTGTTATAGTTCCAAGACTTTATTCATAGAACAGTTACTAACAAAACTTGAAAGGAAATGAAGAAAAAACTTTGATTGACTTGAACCAGTGGAAGAAAGGAAATGTTGGAGGTTGTGGGAGGAGCAGGTATGACGTTTTCTGTTTTTCCTCTGATACCAGTTGCAAGATAAAGTGGTCAGACTAACTCTTGATATGTTGAAATGCATGTTGGACAAAGGAAAAAATGTGCAACCTTTTGTAATTTGTTTTAATAATTTTCCTAAAAGTAAGGACAATATGGATAACCACAACAAAATGCAGGTACAAAATCAGTTGAAGCAATGAGTCTACACAACAAGAGACTCTTGCAAGTGCTGTGTGAATGCCAAGATAAATTTGTGGGTGCGCAGACTGCATTCCGCAGTAAGACATGTTCATAAGGTCACATAGGTAAGTAAGATGATGCATTGGAAAGTTTTGTGCAAATTAATTGAAATTGTCCCCATCCTATTTTCTATGCTTTCCTTTGTCTAGATGGTAGTGTCAGTGATTCAGTCCAAGGAATCACAGGATAGGAAAGACAAACCCAGCGAAATCTGTGGCAAACTATTTTTATTTCTATTTTTGTTTGATTGATTGATCATTAATAGAAGGTAAAACTAATGACACCTCTGCTTTTATCCACAGTCTTTAAGATCTAATCTCCTTGGATTCATTCTCTGTTTTATGAACTTTGCCTGAAATATGATAATGCTAAAAGAACAGAAGGTTTAATTTTCTCCATCATTTTGATGAATACATATTCGGAAGTATCTCAAAAGCCTAGCAAGAATCAAGTTCTGGCTTATCCATACGTTGCAAGCAAACTACCATATGTGCTTTAGTAAGGTTCTAATAGTCGTTATTCAATATACAAACTGTAAAGATGTTCAGCTAAACCTCATGGCACTGTTCACAATCTCCATTCAAAAATTTAACAAAAACCCTCTGTTTCAAGCCAAATGGAATTTTTGTAGTGAAAAGAGACATTTTATTTTCATGATTAAATAAAGTTTGCACAGGCAAAGTATTCACTTGCCATTACCAAGTACGTGAACAAAATCTCCATTCATTCTAAAGCAATGGCTGAATTTTGGAAAATGTAGTATCAAAACCAAGCATAGTCCAAATCACAGGTCTTCAGAACTGGATGTATTTGTGATCTTCTCTCAGAGAAATTCTTTCCAGATTTAATACTGTTAAAGCTTTTTTTTCCTTTGTTCACTTATATGTATTTTATATAGATAACTTTTTTGTATGAGTTTTCTAAATATTAATATGTTTTAGCGTGAATCAACTGAGGGATAATAACATTTATATGTTTTCCACATTTTACAGGGTCAAGCATTTGGAAAACAGCTAGCCAGTGCATCAAATTCAGATAATCAGATCACTCTCAGGCCATAACAATAAGCTTTGTCTACTGCAGTATTTTGCTTGTTTGTTGTAGATTGCTATCTTTCTTGTGTTTACATTAACACACATTTCTGTGAAAGATGTAAAAGAAAATTCAGCTGTTTAAACAGGCACAAATTCTAAAGGTTCTGGAATTAGAAATACAAATACTTTTGGGAAACCTTGTAATTCACAATATTTTAAATACTTCTACAGCATCATCTGGTTTCTGTGGATTTGTCCAGTTTCATTTCATAATCTGCAAGTGCCAAAAATTCTGCCTCCTTTACAGAGAAATAAGATAAACACAAGTCCAATGAGAGCTGTCCATTACCTTTTTCTTTTCTTTCAGGTTTTAAATCCATCATTTTATCAGTTGTTCTGCTTGTAATCCTCCTCCTTCCTCTTAAGCAAACTGGAAAATCAGAAACAAAAAATTGTGCACAAAAAGAAAAGAATGACCTACTCTCCACACAAAACAGGAATTCCATCCCAGCAAAGGACTTCTCAAAGTGGGAACAAAAATCCAGGGACAAACACAACTGAGAATTCTCTTGTCCTTTCCTTAGTGGTAATCCTGATATCCCTACAGGCCCTCAAAAAATTTCTCCTTTCTCCACTTACTTAGCATATATTTCTACCCTATCAACCTCGTGACCTGAACAAATGTCTTTGCCTCCTCCTTCTCCTTGGGCACTCAGACATCTCAAAGAGATGAATGGGACAAACCAAAAGTTGTTACTGTGCATTTTTAGAGCAACTACTCAAAGATCTAAAGTTAAAAAATAATTGAACTTGCAACTGGAAGAGTGGGAGGAAAATGAATACAGAGCCAATTAAAGCCTGCACTAAAAAGATAAGAACATCAAAAAGCATCTTTCTCATCAAACTAGCATTTGATGTAATGATGCTCATTTTCAAAGCAGTACACAAACATTAATTATTCCTCACAATACATCAGTGAGATAAACAAGAATCAGTTAATGCTAGCCAATGAAGTAATAAGGAAAAAAAGTCTTTTTTTTTAACAAGTATGTTAGGACAAAAGATCATATTGAGGGAATGTACTTGTTTATCAACAAACAAAGGCAGAAGTGAAACTAGTAATGATTATAACAGCACTGAGGTGCTGAATTCTACTCATTAGAAACTGGATGTCTAATTGAAGCCAGTCAGCCCAGCCTCCCTTAAGAGTCCTTAGTGACTTCTAGGTGTGGTTCACCCCACCTAGATTTCTTTGAGTAGCCCTGGAGTTGTCCATAATGCCTTTTTAGGTGTGAGATGGGCATAGCTAAGAGTATTATTAAATGAGGAGACACAACTCCATTTGTCTACCTGCTGCTTTTCTCCTCTAACACTGGAAGCTCTCTGGAATGAGCTATGTTTTATTATGTGTTCATTGAGTCTATGTAGTTGAGTGTGGCTTTTACCTCTGTCTAGGGCTCCCAAGAGGTACTGCAATATAGATACTTTTCTGAAAAAAAGAGTTTTCTTCAGATAATGGTGATAACAGATCAGCTTTTCTGAATATGAGTGAAATGACAGATACCTTGGGGAAAAGGGGAAAAGAAAGGTTAATGTGACAATAATACAGCTATATGATAGCAGAAGGGAGTGTAAGCGGTAACCTGAATCATTTTGAGGTTGCATGTGGTTGGGTCTTCTGCTTCAACTACGACGTGAAAATTTGTTTTGCCTTTTCAAGGAAATAAAATCTCCTTTTTATAATAACTATAGACTAGTGACATCCTGTAAACTGTCCGAATTGTGGTATTAATCGAGATTAACTATTGTTATTGTAATTTCTGATCATTCACATTTCTATAAACTGACTTTACTGAAGCAGAATATTAAGTCATAGGCTTAAAACACACTATCTCTGGAATTTTCTTTATCTTCAAGGAAAACTGAGACTCAGTCTCATTATTATATTCCCAATATATTTGAGCTTACTTAGACTATGGAATACCTTTGTGCAGCAGTTAAGATACATTGTTTAATTCTTTTGGGTTAAGCGAGTTAAAATGTGGCACAATAACAGTCTAGTGTATGATTGTCACACAGCAACATTTTTCATGCCTATAGATGCTCTACAGAATTGCTGTATATAATTGCAGAGAAGCTCAACAAAACAATACAAAAAACCTAGTTAATTCATGACATTCAAGCTTTTCAGAAAAGAGCAAGCTGAGGCCCAGAGAGACTCTGAATATGTAATAAACCAAAATGAACATTTAAACATAGAGTTTTCATTTTACATTTTCAGATACTTGGTTGGGCTTTTTCTTGTTTGTTATCTATTTATTGAAAACTTCTGAACTCCCATTATTGATGTATCTGAATCATCAACTTACAAGCTGAGTCATTCCATTAATTTGGGCTTGATAATGTTCAGCCAAATCTATGGACAGTAAAACATATTTGTAGGCAAATTAACATGAAAGAAATAAACAAGAAACTAGCAGACAAACCCTATTCCTAATAACTATAATTAGGCACCCTGTGGTTTTCTGAATTTTGCACATTTTGATCCCAGTAGAGCTCTTATTAATGAAAGAATTGGTGTAACACCATTAGGAGACTGATCATTTTCTGACTGACTTCTTTGCTTCAAAACAACTCTTATTAAATCCTACCTTTTTAAAGAGAGTTTCTCCACAATATATTGAGACTAAGTGTGACAGTGGAAAGGCTCAGGGGGGTGGGAATGAAAACTTGCGTGTCAAAGAGACATGATGCAGCAATTCAGCCCATCTTGACCGTGTGAGAAGCTGCAGCTTTGGGCTCCAAGTTCAGATCTTAGTTAGTTTTAATCAGAATTAACTTAAAACTTTTGTATGAACTGGAACATATTAAGGTGGTGCCTTTATACAGTAGCTCCCTGTGTCAGCCCATCATACACCTGTCAAACTCTAACTGGATGTGATTTTAAGTGTGCATGCTGGAGGTTCCTGAGCTGCATCTTAAACAGCATCTCTGTGTTAAATGGCATGCCTACACACAGAAATATGGTCCAATATAGAAACACTTGAGAGCCCCAACACTCGGGCAAGGCCGTGTGATCCAGCATTAATCATAGGTTGTAGGTCAGGTCTCGGAACAGTGAAGCCACACCTGCCTGACACTAATCTTGAGCTAAACCGTCTCTCCTCCTAGAGGGTTTAGGATGCATTCCCGTGACAGCTTAGGCAAATCTAAACCTGTCCTGTCAACCTTCCCATATCTTCCTCCCTCTTGTTTTTGACCCTCCCCTTCATCAGCCACTAGTGCATTTCTCTGCAGTAAACTACTCCAGGGAGCAGCTTTGAATGAAAACAAGTTGATTTTTTAATTTATGTTTTATACAGGGTCGGGATCAGTCCTCTGGGATGACTTACATTATGGCCAATTAAGGCAAGAAGGCAAGAACATGAGAGTATAGGTGCTGTTAAAATGTAGCTAGTGATTACAGCCACACAGATCCCATTCAGGCTGTCACAAAAATCTGTTTCCATTGGAGCAGCTGGCTCGTAATTCCTGAGCTAGGGTACTCCCAAGTGTCATCGGTGTCTTCCCACAGAGCTGAATCACAAAGCTGATACACTAAGAATTGGCCTTCTTGTGAGCTTGCTATATAGACTGAAAATAAAGGCTGAACCTTAATGTACTGTAGGAGGAGGAAAGGGAAGTGCGGTGATCATAACTGGTTCACTAGACTTTGAAAGTTTCCTACATTATTTTTCCAGTCTCCTGTCCTACACCACTGCAATGGTTATACCTTCAAAATCATGCTCTCTGCTCACTTTAGTAAATGAAGGGTTCTGCACCCATACACTTAGCAAATGAATTAAGGACTTCTTATGGGATAGAAATAAAGGGATGTATTCTGGCATTCAGTTTAAGATTCCCAGAATCCTGATAATTTCATGGTATATCTCAGAAACAGACAGACCAAATGAGTGAAAACATAGGATACTATCTTCCCTTTATATGTGAACATCCCAACCTGGTAAACTGGTCTGAGTACCCTGAGTATTTACGTAATTTACACCTCTCACTTGGATAGATCTGTCTTGAAACCAAATGTCTTTGGGCAAACAAGACTTTCTCAGGCATTTTTCCAGACCAAACTTATTCATACGCATTGTCATTGAAATCATTGTTACGATGTAGAATACTTCATATCAAGAAGAGACTCAAGACAATTAATCATGACTCAGAACTGGTCGAAACATTCATCATTTACTACTGAAATATATGCATGTTTCCTACTCCTTAGTGGAGATTAGGAGTATTAGTGGTTTGGGGTTTTCCTCTCCTTGTCATTTGCTCTAGTGTAACATCATGTTTATTTGCATGCTTAGGCATTTATGCATTCATTTAGTTTTGTAAATATGGCATAGCTATGGACAAAACTTTTATCAAAGCACAGTGTAATTTAAAACAATGATGCAATCTAAGACGATTGGTTTTAACCATAACTTGTGTCTCCACTTTGTCATTAATGAAATTATTACTTACAATCTGTTTTAAGAGTGCACACTAAGAAAGTCTAAGGCAAAGCAACTCAGGCTTCAATTTTCTTTCAAAAAACCTTTTGTCATATCCCCTTTAGTCAGCTGCTTATTCCTCCAAAAACTTTGTGCATGAAATCTACTCTTCTCCAATGACCTTTTTAACCACTCACGTAGCACTGCATCAAATGCTTCATTGGAGATCTGTTAGCAACTGCAACTACAAAAGCATACAGAACAAGGAAACAAACCCTGTCAGTTTTAGGTTATGGGAAGAAAAGAAAAGAGAGGGATACCAATTCCTGAACCATGAAGATGAGGTTTTATCACCTACAGCTTTTCCACATAGTTATCTTCTGCACAGTTTAATAGTTATAGCAACTGGAATAAAGCACTTGCTTTGACTCCCATAAAGTGGCAAGGTTATCACTAAGCAGTTACAAGTAGGATTTTAGTTTCTTCTAGTCATGGCCCTACATCTAGAAGGAGTAAATTGGTCTGCATATTGGTAAGCATCCAAAAATCTACATAATTCTTACAAAATTAATTTTTCTCTTGGCGACAGGTAACTGACAAATCAAACTTCAGAAGCAAACACAGCACAAATTATTTGCAAAGATGTATAAAATGTCACTTTTCCTTATCCTAACCTGCAATGAGAAGCTACAGTTTCCTCCTGCTGAGTATTTGCTGCTGTGTATGTGGTTTGAGATATCAGCTTATGAATGTTGCATCCATGATGAAATTAGGATTGTATGATGCTATGGATAATACTAGGAAACCAAGAATACTGCTACTAAGTACAATGAAAAATTACCTAGAAATTTCCATACCCATCCGCAAGTTCAGTGTGAGCGGATTCCTTGGAGTGTAAGACTGCCAAGGCCTGATTCCTGAACAGCTTGCATCCCAAAGACATTTTATTATTCACAGGCAACAAGACAAGCCTTATAATTATGTAAGTGTTTAAAAAGCTATGTGAGGCTTTTAAGATACATAAAATGGAACATTCTAAGGGCTTTTGTGAGTTTACAGACAAATCCCATCTGCACTCTCATGTTCATAAGGTATACCAGGGCAACTTCTCAAGAATAATTGTTACTAAAACCACTCTCATTGTGCTTAATTTTTAAGATTATTCTCCACTATCTTCAAATATATTTATCAGGATGCTGAAAGTGTCAGAGAAAAGATAAGAACCTTTTTCTTAAACTTTCTCACGTTACAATACTTTTAGAAAAGAAAAATAAATCAGAAAGACAACTATTGTAAACTAAATATTCTCTTTATAGAGAAGAACGGATAAAAAAGGAGTATCAATATGCTAGAACTTATCATGTATTTTGGAAAGTTTTTACCCTATGTGTTAGTAAACATGAAAATCAGAACAAATCATCATAGGACTTACAATGCTTTCTGTCTTTTTTAATATATTAGATTTTTAATGTGATATCTTTAATATTTCTACTTCAACAAATTAAATTACTAAGTAGACTTCTCTATCAATTTTGAAGGATTAAGCCTGTAAAAGCAAATAAAATTTCTTTACATAACTACAGACCATTTCTGCATCCATGTGGTTTCCAAATTCCTTCTCTAAATGAAACATTTATTTTGATACCCACATTTTAGAGAAACAAATTAAAAATCACTTCTGATCCTTGGTCTGCTTCCTTACAGGTTCCTTAGTACCTATTCTCCAAGTTACAGTGGAGAATTTAAGAATTAATGTACTTATTTTAATGAAACTTTCTATCAAAATATCTTTTCCCAAACTACATCAAAGCAATTATAGATCTGACACCATTTCATATTGTTTCACCTTAAAATATAACATTTTCCAAAAACAGCTCTAGGATCCATAAAGTAGCTGGGTATTGTCTCATATGAGTCTTATTATCTTATTTGGTCTGTTAAAGAACTTTCACTGTAGAGAAGCATGCAAAGCATGCATAAGCCACCAAGAGAAATCCCATTATTGGAAGAAAAAGTGTAAAAAAAAAGCTGTTATTTCTCATGAACAGATAGAAAATTAGATTTAAAAAAAATGAGACATATGTCAATTAGCTTAGCAATGAGTTTTCTTCCCACTATTTGGCAACCACAGCATAATTACTGAAACATATTCTCAGAGCAAATCCAGGAAATGTAAAGAGTAACTGAGATATTATTTTACATGCTAATTAGTCTTTTTGTACATCATTAAAATGGATCTGAATCCAATCTGCTTGAACAACTGTATGCATCAGAAACAAAAATAAAATGAAATAATTATTATAAAGATTTCTTCTTCGGATCTCAAAAGGCAGCTTGAATTTTGGGCAGTGTCTGGCATCATATTCCTCAGGCATGTCTAGTCATGGCTATCTGCAGTGCTGACACACTCTGGGACAGAATAATGTCTTTTTCTTTTCTATTCATGACATAATCTCATCCCACATTTTCAAACAGCCTCTGCTGATTGTGAGTTAATCCCATTTACAGAGTATTTACCCAGATTCCTTTTAGCCATACTCATTTATAACATAAATACAGCACCTGCTCTTATCACTAATAGAGTCAGGAGACTTAATTACAGAATCACAGAGTGGTTTGGGTTGGAAGGGACTTTAAATATCACCTAGTTTCAACCCCTGCTGCCTATGGGCAGGGGGTGGATTTACTTGGAAGCCAAGTAAGGTAAGTATTTTTTGTGCCCTACAGTCAAAGAGAGCCCATCCTGCACCATACTGCAGCTGCATTCAGAGGTGACCGAAGAGTCGTGCCCACCTACCAGAGGGAACAGCCCATCTTCATCCAGCTTTAGTATACCCAGTTGTCCCCAGAGGCACCCCGGGAGGTGACCCACGCCCGCATAACCCTGAATAACTAGATCGTCCCACCCTGCTCTGGTCCCCACCCAAGCATCCATCTGAAGTGGCCATTGTTATGTCAGGGACAGCTCGGAATTGCTGACAGCAGTGGGGTCACCAGCCATGAAGAGCGGCTCTGTGGCAGCACCACAGACCCAAGATGGGGAACTTCTGCTCTGGCTCCTGTAGAGGTCTCTGCTTTCCCAGTTCAGGCAGGCTCTCTGGAGCCCTTCTGTGCCTCCGCTTTCTGCTCACTACTTTCAACCTGGATGATGCAAAGGAAGAGAATTCCCCCAGCAGCAGAATTTATCCAGGAGAAAGATAGGGGGAGGATCTTGCACCCCAAACCACACCCACCTAAAGTACCCTGGAGGAATCTCTGTCTCCCATGCATGTACACACCTTCCACTGAGTTCATCTCATACACATGTATGTAACCACAAACAAACGACTTCTGATGGGCTGCCCACTTTTCCTTACACATGCTGTATTTCTAAGCCATCTCAAACCGCACCGATACACAGACGACAAGGACTTGCAGCTGCAGATCCCTCCCTAAACGTGAGAGATAGGAATGAGTTAATGTTTCTAAACCCACTTAATGGAAGGATGTCAGGTTTGGCACTCCACAGGCCCTTGTGGACTTCTGCCCTCCTGCTCCGAGCTTTGGTGAGTACTATGCTGACACACTGCAGTACAGGTCAGGAAGTGCCTGCATCGACATTCCCACTTTCAGCTGTTATAGATTTTTTGGTCTTCAGAGCTGACATAATTTATTCTGAAGTTAAGGAACAAGGAAAGAATGGGCTGAAAGGAAAGAGTATTCCACCGAGTGAAGCAACTACATTAAAGCTGCGTGTCTGAGAGCTTTCAAGAATACAACTCAAACTCTTCATGCATTTATCTCACTCGCATATACAAGTTCCTCATGTTAAAACTTCATTGAGAGGTGCATTTTGTGTGGAATGAGAAATGCCGTATGAAAGGAAATTAATTTTGAAATACCTTTAATTATTACTGCATTCAGCCTGTGTTGTTGCTAACTCAGCAGAGGAAAGAACAGTGTGCAGACCATGTGTCTGTTCCGGCAGCAACGTGATTTATATATGCTTGTGTACTCGACCTGGAATAGAGCTGGTCCCAAACAGCATTAATTTCTCAGGAGAAGAAGCTGTGCAGGTAGGGACTCTACTCTCACTTCACACAACGACATTATCTCGCCTGGAAACTTCTGCTTATCTAACCAGGAGAAAGTCAAAACAGGTGACACGCTAATCACTTAAACTTACCATCAGTAAAAAATGAACAGAAGGATTACAGATGAAATTTAAGCTTTCTTATGACCAAAGGGGATTTCTGCAGCGTCAGGTATGTGTGATTGGAGTCCAAAGCAACAGGCACTTACCTGACTGTAATATCTAAGTCATCTTTTAACAGAAATCTCAGCCATTAATGATGCTTGTGCCTTAGGTAGTAGCCACAAGAAGGTGTTGGGCCATGTAGCAACATGAGAGAAGGCACAGGAGAACATGTCGCGTTGGCCAGGTGTTATGGTGTATAAGGAAGTCTTTAAGCTGCCTTGTTTGTCTCATTTTTCCCTTTCTCCCTCAATATAACTGTCTTCTGAAAGAAAAGATTTTCCTGTAAAAAGGAGAAAAAGAAGCCACGGTGTGCACAAACTGTGAGTCACTGATGACACATTACCCTACACAAGAAGTCACCTTACATGATGCAAGTTGAAGATGTTCCCTCTGCTGAGACCTGTGTCATGAAACAGTTACATGCGCAAAAGCCTGCAAAATGAGCACAAACGGAGACCGAAGAGGAAGAGTCCTGTACTCTGGATATTTCTTGGCCCCCACATTAAATATCACAGGGCCTCTCAAGTTCCAGGCAGGCAGCCCACTCTAAACCATAGAGCTGTGCTCACTCTGGCTCTCACTTCGACACCAGAAAACTATCACTCCGTCAGCTGATAGAAAAGCAGGAGTAGCATTTGTATTATCCCTTGACTTTTGCCGAAGGCTAATGCATTGCAGAGTATATATCCAGCAGTGCTTGTAGAGTGAAAGTAGACGTTGGGTATCTAGCTGTGGTGGATTAAGGTGTAGGGGATTAAGGCGACTGAGGCACAGGAGTGCTTATCAGATGTTGTTCAAGTGGATTTAGAGGGATGCATGCTCAGCATGGAGAAAAATGATGCTGGCTGCAAACTGCACTCATAGTAGCAGTGTACTCTAGTACTGAATAGTATGCCTATACTGTTACCATCATCCACGCCAGGAATCAATTCTGAAGTGCAGATCAGGCGGTTGCCAACACTGCAGTGAGCAAGACCCTCTAAAATGGCTTGTTGATTCTCTAGGCAGTTGATTTTGTGTCTTCCAAATGTTTTCTTCACTATTCATGATTAATTATTTGAGAAAACTGCAGCAGGACCAGAAACAAAATACACGTAAATGCAGCATTACTGACGGAAAAAAACCCACAAATGACAGTGCATGCTCATTCAGAGCTAAAATTCTTCTCAAGATAGGTTCTTTTTATCATGACAGCACTGTTTTATCAAATCAGCTTTTATAGCAAAAATTAATATATTTGTATAGACCAAAGTGCACTAACTAGTCATAATGTGATTTTTTTTTATGTTGTATTGAAAAAGAAAAATCTCATCAAGTCTGTATGTTGGGATGCAAAACTCTTTAATGACTTAGAAAAAGTAAATTCGTGAAGTCCACCTTCATCCAAAAAATAACCACATAATCATAATATCTGGACCTTCTCAGCTGGCATACTTGTGCTCACAAGTCAGGAGAGTCATTATTCTGCAGAGGGACCCAACCTTATTTAAGTATTTTGAATAATGAGCAGTTACTGAAAGATGTTCCAAATGACGAATTGGCACTTAGCTGACATTTGATCAAAATTTAGACTGGAGTAACACATGCTAAGATGGAAGAAGAACATTCATTGTGGATGGGACCCTGGCTCCTGTTCCAGTGCAGCTGCTTACTGCTTTCCATCAAAAGAGTGAGCTTGTTTGTGGGACTGTGTTGAATATGTTCTCTCTCCTATGAGGTTTCTAAAATGAATTAGTTTGTTGTTTTCAAAAAGCATCTGTGGAACAACACTGTCAACTTCAAATTCACACACATTCAAAGAGAAAGAAATGTCAGATGGGAGCCTGAACATGTGCTGAACTCGGACAGAGCATGTGGCCACAAGGAGATAAACTGCTGATCCCAACATGTCATGAGCTCTGTTGTGTGGCAGTCATGTCAGGCAATGAAGGAACAGCTCATTTATTTCCTGATTTATAAATCAAGTTTCATAAATTGGCAGGAGCTGCATTCTGATTTTGCCTTCAAGATTGGCAAGTTAAATACGAGCAAGAAATCTGTGTTGGTGAAAGGAAGATTCTTCACCTCTACTGTGGCATTCCAAAGTGCCTTTTGTCTAAATGTTTCTTATACATAATTGAATAAACTGATCTTATTAGTTCTATCTTTACAAGTATTCCCATCTACTTCATTTTAAATGGGATTTCTTTCTAATTCACCTTTTTATTTTTAGTCTATTGTAGGAATAATTTACTCTCTATTAAAAGTAATGCTGGGTCATTTTTCTGCTTGCCTGATGTCTGAATTAACCACCATCTTTAATCAATTACTTTGAACATTTTTTTCCCATTGGTTTTCCCTTGAAAAGTACCTGAGGATTTAATACCCCTAAGGTAGACTTGTGAATTTGGACAAAACAAATCTGAGCTAAGTTCACCTGTCTGATCCTGTCAATGTCAAAACGAAACCAGAATTTTCCAGCAATAAACTGCTTTTAATCACTGAAGATGCTTGTGACTTTGAAAGTATCAGCTTTACACATATCAGAACATTCTGAACTTTTCCTAGCTGTTGCCTTTCAAAATAATTAATTGCCATTAAACCGATCCCTTTTATATATAACATTCTTAATTGTTTCTATTGAAGGAAAACTATTAAGGTTCTTTTTGTATTACTTTACCTTGAAGGCAAGTGTTTTTTTGTATGTTGCTGCAAATAAACTGGGAAATACAAATGGATTTTGAATTGACATTCTGCTATTTTAACTGAATCATTGTATCTTATGGAAGATATGGTCCAGAACTGCAATTCCAATTTACCATATTAATTGTCATAAATGGATACATACATTACTATACACAAAGAAAGAGATTCTTGATAAATATACTGTGAGAAAACTCATTACTGACAAAACAAAGATAATGTAAGGAAAATAATGGCTGAAGAACTGCAGAAAATATGCATGTATTTAAGTATCTATGCCCTTCTAGCACAATTTTAATATTGTATAAAAAGCATGTTTAAAAAATGGAGATGATAAAGTATTTTTTCAGAGATCACTATGTGGTCAATGAATAAATGTTATCTAACTCTTCAAAATTAGATGACTTTTCAAATAAAGATTCACACTTTTCCTCCGATGGTATTTATTTGTCTGACCTATGGGTACAGATTTACTGTTTCATATTAGTTCTCTAAAAAAGTGAGAAGTAGAAGGAGAAGAAATGAAAGCCTAGTCCACTGTAATCACTACCAATTGCACTGACTTCCATAAGGCCGGATTTCTATTTATTTTGAAAGCTAGAGAATGCAATAATTGCAGGTTATTCCTGCCTTCTGCCAAAGCCTGTCAAGCAGCAGACTAAGAGAATTTTGCTAGCAGTTATCATGTTGATTTCCAAGGCAAGCATTGCTTTTGTTTAACTGACATCTGATATATTGACATAGGAACAGTCTGATCTGAAACTAGGAAGAAGGATGGGTAGGGGAGAAAGAATCTTCCTCACCAGAGAATACAAATTAGAACAGTTCCCAGAATTTTATAGAATTGCCCCTTGGTCATTTTCAAGCTGAACTGTAGACATCTTTGGTTCTAGCTAGCATCAGATAAGCAAAATATATAAATTCCCCTAAGGCTTGCTACTCATCATCTGTCTGTATACAGATTATTAGCCCTGGACAACAACTTCACTCTGGAATAATCTGCAATGTGATTGAATAAATGGCAAGAGAAACATATTAAGTGACATAGATGCTCCTCAGGACATCAATTAAAGCATGAAAGCAAAACGCCAGGCTGCACCTAACTTCCTTCCCGTTGCCCTTCTCGCACTTTCCTTGGTGAATCTGACCAGACTGGACGACATATTGTGTACAAACACAGAACAAATTCCAGAGGCGTTTTCTTGATACTCAACATTGCTTGCTTTTGCTTTTGCTTTTGCTTACATTGTTATTGCTGCTGCTGTTTTAATAGATAATTCAATATGCTCTTAAAGGATTAAACCGAAATATGTTATCATTCTTGACTGTCTTGTATTTGCCAATTCTTTTAAAAGGAAGTTCTTAACTTTGCTTCTCTTTCTTAATTTTTAATGCTTGACCATTTTTTCTGAGTTGTTTAGTAGGCAGAATAAGTCCTTCATTGTCTCATCAATTTTTATAACACGTTGTCTATTCGCAACTGCTCTGAAATGGCAGCAAACTGCTTTATTTTTCATCTTGGAAATCTGATGGAAAATAAAATGCTTGATATTTTTCTTTTTAGAGACAGCTAACAGGCTGAATACATATCAGGATAGAAAGGACCACTTTGATTCCTCAGTCTGACTTGCCGCAAGGGACAAATCACAACATTTCACTTTGCCATTCTTGCATAGAAATGTATGCTGATCTTCAGTGCCGGCTCAAACGTTACTTTGTTGCCTACAAAGCTCTCCAACAAAAGTGAGAAGTGGCTGCTGGCTTCTGACATGAAGCAATGAGAATGATACTACCCATAGCACGTTGCTTACACAGTACAGCACCCATGGACACGCAAGGACCTCTTATTCCATACCACATATACACATGATCTGAGGGTTTACAGAAAGCAGATACTGTACCGTTTTGACTTGGGTAAGGAGGTCATGAACTTAATACTTTGATTTGAAATGAACAAGTGAACTATGGAATTCATGCATAGCTTAAGACTTAAGTCTAAATTAGACAGCATAATCTGTTTTAGGCTCTACTTAGATGTCTGATATTTGTTGTCTCCCCACAACCCAGGTCCAGTGTGTTCTGTGTCACTTCTCAAAAACAAGGACGGTCCTGGAAGGCTTCTCGATTGGCTGGACATAGCTTGCCTTTTTTGTTTCTTGTTTATTCTTCTGGGTAGTACGTAGAAAGCGTAATTTCATTCCCATGAGATAAACCCTCAGCCTTGGCCCTGTTATTCCAACAGCCAGCCATGCCTTTCAAAAACAATTTCCTTCTAGATTTTCTAGTATGTTTCCAGCCATTCAGTATCAAAGATTTTATATAAGTTTATATAAAGAAATGCCTGACTGTAGAGTTTCTTGACCATAATCAAGTCAATGTTTAATCCCATTCCCAAAAGATAAATAGACCATGAAAAGTGTTTAGACTTCAAATTATACTACCTAATTATTAGGAGGCCTGAAAGCCAAACTAATTTCTCTAATTTTCTATAAAATGCCTGGTGAGTTTCCTCCCTAGATTTCTGATAAAAATATCAAAAACATTGGTTCAAACAAAAATGCTTACAAGCCCTTAGAAAAATTCACTTTCTCCATTAAACAGGTATGTTCTCAGATAGATTCTTTTAAAATTTCTAACTATATTTCAAAAATTAATCTTACATAAGATGAAATTTCGGTTGCTTCACCTGAGAGACTGGCAAAATTTCACAAACTTTTTTCTTCAGCGTTTGCAGTCAGCTGGTCCGCACTGCACTGAAATGCTTAATTTCTGTGTTCAAATGGCACATTTCTGGAACCAGGAATCAAATAATTCCTGTTATACTAGGTTCCAAAGACTGTCTAACCCTATGTAATGGATCTACCTTTTGTAGCAATATTCATAGCTGCAATGTTTGATTGGGAAAAAAAAGATATTTTTTAAAATTGCATTTACGTTCTTGAATGAATCCCAGAGGTGCTTCTTAAAATACGGCATCTCTCAGAGATAGCTGTAGAATAGGTAGAGAAATTCCTGGAGGTTCGCTGCACATATGTTGTTTCAGAAAAATAAAGATAAAATGTAACATAGAAGTTGAATATTAATAAAATTACATATCTCATAACTTGAGAAATACCCTCAAAGAATAAAGTGAAGGTTAAACTGTCTGTGAAAAATGTCAGCAGAGCGTTGTTTCTGCTATCTGAGAGAAAGAAGTGGTTCTTTCTGGTGAGTAAAGATGGTCAATATTTAGAAGGTATGCTATATTTATGATTTTAAAACAAATGGTTCGAAAATATAATGTAGAAACTCATTTACCTCTTCTCTTATCTTAAGTTTTCCCTACAAAATTATCTGGAAATTATAGATGAAAGTAGATTAATCAATTCAGATCCAACAAATGGGTAACTGTTTTAAGTGATAGGGGAACCAAATTTAATAGAAAGCTCTTGACAAATGTAGAATAAAGCAGCTCTTCACAAGGATCTACCTTTAGAACTTAATTTCCCAATAAATAAACCAGGATACAATATATTGAAGGAACTTAAGCAAGGGTGAAACTACAGCAGATATATTGATTATTCTGAAGAGTTTTTTACAATCTGGTCCCCACTTCAGTTTCCTAAAAATACACTAAACAAAAGGAGGTAACTTCACAGAAAGCAGGAGTCATTCCTTTAAAAGGATAATTGCTATATTCTGAATAAAATAATTAATTACGGTAATTTTTTAAGAACTTGCTGATTTAGTCAAGGTAAAGGATTCTAGCAGCTCTGAAAATTACAGAATCATGTTCAATGTTCTCTAAAGCATAAATTTTAGAAATTGTTATGAAACGTTCTATGTTCAGCTTACTGAAAGGAAACTTCTTCCAGTGGTTACTTTTCCATTACTCTACTTTGCCAAGTATAACATCCTAATTGCATTTATATAAACAATAGAAAAAATATTAAAGCTAATTTTTTTGTAGGAAAGCATATTGTAGCTCTGTTATGTGCCCAGAGTAACATGCTGCCAGTTATTCTAAGATGGAGAAGAGGTCACAATTCTTTCTGTTGAATCAAGAGACTGCAGGAGAGGCAAAAGGAGAACAGAGCTAGGAGCATGCGTGTGCCATGTAGTGGTAAGTGCCTTCAGCACCCATGTACTCCCTTTCATTTTCTCAATTAGCCTGATATTTAAAAGCACTGTTATGGCTGATATGATTCTGCAGCCTCTCTCTAATATGCTTAGTGAATCATAGAATCATAGAATTACCTGAGCTGGAAAGGACCCTAAAGGATCATCGAGTCCAACTCCTATCCCTACTTAGAACACTCTCAAAATTCATACTACTTGACTGAGGACATTGTCCAAAGGCTTCTTGAATACTGACAGGCTCAGTTCCATGACTGCTTCCCTGGGGAGCTGTTCCAGTACTCCACCACCCGCTGGGTGAAGAATCTCTTCCTAACTTCCAGTCTAAACCTCCCCTGGCACATCTTCCTGCCATTACCTCTAGTCCTATCATAGGTCGCAAGTGAGAAGAGATCAGCACCTGTTTCACCGCCCTCCCTTGTGAGAAGGCAGCAAACAGCTATGAGATCCCCTCTCAGTCTCCTCTTCTCCTGGCTGAACAGACCAAGTGACTTCAGCTGCTCCTCATTTGACTTCTCCTTTACAACCTTCACCAGCTTTGTGGCCTCCTTTGGACACTCTCCAGTAGTTTTATGTCCTTTTTATACTGTGGTGCCCAAAACTGCACACAGCACTCACGGTGGGGCCTCCCCAGTGCAGAGCAGAGCAGGACAATCACCTCCCTTAACCGGCTGCCAATGCCGTGCTTGATGCGCCTCAGGACACAGTTGGCCCTCTCGGTTGCCAGGGCACTGCTGGCTCATGTTCAACTTGCCATCGACCACAAGCTTTTGTAGATAAGGAAGGAATTTCTTCATCTCCACATGCATTTTAAAGATTAAAACCTCTTGCTGACCACTCTGATTTTTATCAAAACAGGGGAAAAAAGCTTCAGATGTTTCCTCAAGGGATGAATATGAGCTGCGAGTCTTATGCAAAAAGAAGGACCTAATAGTATCACAAGTCACAGCAAATAATAACATCAAACCCACAGGGTTCTTTACCTGCTAATTTGTTTCTGTTTAGAAAATCTATAGAATTACAGGATTTGGCAGGGGAAGGAGTCTTCCAGAAAAGTGCCTTCCATGCAATGTAATGTTGGACAAAAATACTAATAAAAAAATGAACACCAAGCAAGTAAGCCCAACAAATCAAACAACATATAATACCTATTACTTCACAACAGAGAGGGTTAGTATAAATTAGTATAAATTAGTGTAACAAAACCATAAAAGTTGAATACAGAGTTTGCTTTAAATGAACTATTATAGCAAAAATGGAATTGCCCAAGAATTCATTGTTTTGTTTTAATTCATTTGGTATCAGGCTACCAAAATATAGACAAATTTGTATATTCATTGATTTTTTTTCTTCATTTACATCCATCTGATTAGAACAATAGAAAACTAACCACACAAGTCTTTTTTTGTGGTATACTTTTGAAGAGGAAATGAGTACTAAAGCACCACATCACGTCTTATTTAATTTGCTAATAAATTTTCAAGGAGAAACTAAGCGGTAAAGCACCAAATAGCACCTTGTATTTAATTTCTTAATTTATTTTTTTGTTTCATTTTATTCATCCAGTGCAAATATTTCCGGACATAAAAAGAAAATTGCAATTGCCTGTTGAAGCATTTACAGAATCTTTACTGACAAACACCAAATAGCAGGTTTTATGTTGCTAATAATGCTAATATATTCTCTTCATCTTTCATTCAAATTCTCCTCATTAACTATCTGCATCTATATTTGAGTCCCCTTAGAATGTAACTGTGACTATTTCTACAAAACTCTTACCTTTTGACCATCTCAAACCTGCCTTATGCTTTAAAATGAGCTGCTAATGAACTAGCACTTACCATATCACCTAAGTTCCTTATGTGACATCAAGACCCTGACAGAAATTCAGCTCTCTGTAGTGAGAATCTTAAGCAAGAGTTTGAGTCACTTATCTGCACTGTATACACTATAAATGGTTTTCAAGTAAATCTAGAGTTTTGGGAGTAGATGGTGTTTGTGGAATTGTTTTGTTGGTTTGGTTTTTTTTAAAAAAAATCTTCCATTGACTTTGTGGAAATACATTAATTCAAATAAACTGAGCTGTATTGTTTCACCTTGCTTCTTAGTCTTCTTGTTTAAAACTTGAAAGATATTTCTTAGTAATGCCTGTAAGGAATTTCTATTTCATTAAAAGCATAGTTCTCCTGTGTTGCATAAAACCGTATCAGATAACGCCAGTACTTCCCTTAGTACTGCACATTTAAAGCAAAGCTGTGTTTACTAGCAAATGTCCATTATCGGGTCTGTAAAGCTATTCCTGGCTTTCATTTTAAAATTTTAACACCTTTCAAAAAAAAAATCAGGACATAACAAGGTTTTTCCTTTTATAATAGTATCCTGAGGGAAAGTGAGCTTTAAAGGATATTATCTAGTCACTTGATCAACAAAAATGTGTTTCTGACTTTTTGAATACTCACGGTTTCCAAACTCTATTAAAATGCAAACAAATTCAAAACCTTGTTCTCTTTTACTTCAAAGTGCATTTCCTAACTACCCATTTCTCTGTTTACTTAACAAGGGCTGTTCTCATATAAAGTCTTTGATTTATTCTAATACCTTTAGATAAATAATAGAGCAAGAATATTTAAGTTTCAGTGGTCTCGATCTAATATTATGCAGGCAGAAAAATGACACTGTGAACAACAGGATTCTACAAAATCATAATAAAAAATTTGAAAATAATGCTTGAAGGCTGCTGCATCCAACAGGGAATGAAATACAAAGTACAGTTTAAAAATATATATTGAATTAAAATATTAATTTACTAAAATTCTATAATTTGATCCAGAACCAAGACAGAATTTAATAGTTTTCTCTGACTATTTGGATTATTATTTTCTTGTAAGGGAGGCAATCAAACATTGAACTACTTCAAGGTTAGGGCAATTCTAGAGAAGCAGAAGAAACAGCTGTAAGGAACTGGTAAATAAAAAGTAAACATCAATCAACTGACATCTTAGACACCTAAACATAGCTGAAAATGTCAGAATTAACATTATGGATGCAGGTAACCAACTTCCACCTAAATCCATTCTCATTATAAAAATCCTTCAGTGAATCTCAATTGCAATCTCCAGCTGTACAATAAATTCCATTTTAAAGTTGCTAACAGAAGATGGACAACAATGAAGTCACATGACACAAGTTCTGATTCTTAAAATCTTTGTCTACTCACTCAAAATTGTTCAAGAAACAGTGATTGAGAAACTTAATTTGTATGCCAGAACCGCTATTACAGCTAATACAAAACAAGCATAAAAGCAACAACAGGGGGCTGAATTCTACCCATTTTGGTAAGAAAGGAGGTTTGTGCTCACATCGGTATTAGTCTTGTACAGTTGCAGAACTAATTGTCAGAAAATGGTGGCCTCCACGTTTCTGGTTACACCCGTACTTCTCTAAACAGGGTATGGCTGAAATTTTGTTCATCTACCATAAGCAATTTTGTCTCCATATTCTTTTAAAAGTTGAGGATATGACTAGTACAAATACTTTCATCTTGTTACACATAGCTGCAACTTGCTTAGCAGACAAGGCACGTAATAAGAAGCATAACCATATGAGAAGGATCCAAGAGTGTGACAGCCTTGAACTCACAAATCAGGACAGTATAAAATGTCAATAGTTTCATATTCAAATCGCCCATAAGTCTATGAAAGAGAAACTCAAGGAAACACAATAAATGAATCCTATTGAATAAAGAGGAGAAAAATCCATCGAGTCTTCAGAAAGTGGACTATCGTATTAACCAATTTGATCTTGTGTACCTCACATGGTGTAATTTAATCCACTTGGTCCCATAATGAGCGCAGTTATTCATATCCGACAATACTATGTCTGTCAGGAAAGCATAGCATCTTGTTTGGAAGGTATTAAAAGATGCAGAATCCACCACTTGCATATATAAATTGGTTTAATGCTTAATCATTGTTATGGATGTATTGCTTTATTTATAATACAAATTCATTTACATTCAGCTCTTACGTAGGCCTTAGCTGTAGGATTATCTTCTCTTTGCTGGCTCAAGCCAGTATTTTTTCTTTGAAATCTACTTATACCTGTTGTTAGGTTAATTTTAATAATTTTCTTTAATAACTTTACAAGATTAAGTTCTGATAAGAGCTTATTTGCTTCTATTGGTACATTTTCTTGGGGATCCTCTATTTTATGAATAGCCTTGTAAATATGTGTACACTAGAACTAAATCAGTATTCCAGTATTGCACTTAAAAATACAGTGTACACTTCCCTACCCCTACTCATTACTCCTTTGTGAGCACACACTAATCTTTGTTTTTTTCCACATTAGTGGGTTAGTTCAGATCAGGAGCATGCACACCTTTGAAGTGAATCTCTTAGACATTTTTTTCCCCTCATTTACTGCACTTTGATTTGCATCACAATGTGTGATGCAAGTCATGGAGTGTCTGCCCAGGATTCATTTTGGATGAAACCAAGACTGGAAGACAGAAGCATTTGGAAGCAACTGGAAGCAATTCCAGAAGTGCATCTAATGCATCCCAGGCACAAATGGGCACAATCTTTGCATCAATATGAAGGCTAGTTTGAAGCTGGGAAAAAACCAAAGGAACAAAAAAACCCCAGACAAACCTAAATATATCTACTGTGGATATCAGATCCTCAGCATCAACTATATCACCTTATAGATCCAGTTCTATTGGTCCACTCTACTTGCTGCATAAAGTATAAGCCTTGAGTCTTTCTCGGAGTCATTACATTTTAATACATAACAAACCTTCCAACAATATGCACTATAGTCCAGTTTTGTAATGTCCAAATTTCTAAATGCTGGTAAAAGACATTTTTGTCTAAAACCACCTAAAGGAGCAAGCAATTCCAGCTTTGTGTGATGTGGTTTCCTGGTTTCTTCAATACTTCCTACACAGAGATGAGATCACCCTTATTAATATGGGAATCTACCTTAGCTAACTTAGAAAGAGAGGAACCAAGTATTTTTAGAAACTATACGGTGTAAAAAATATTTCAAGTAGCACCCATATATTCTTATCAGCTAATTTATTTTTGGTGCTTGCTGGCAGGAATACACTTTGTTAAAAAATGAAATATGAGACAAAAAGCAGTAATCAGCAAGTACAGGGAAAATGGTCCATGAATAAGGGTAGAAATCACAAAATAATCGAGATCTATGAATATACTTCTAAGCTGATACTGCTGTAATGCAGTAGAGAAACAGTAAGGATGAGAAATTTGTTCTCACATTATTTAAGTAAAGAGAAGGGAAAAAAAATCTCATCAGACACTCTTGCCAAAGCAGATATCTAAAGGACAATAATTAGCAAGGATTAAACAGAGTAGGTCAACCTTACTATCATTATATTATTTGATGTGACAGATTCACCATTTGTAACATTAAGTCTTAATTGTAAAGAAATTAACTCCGGGGTTACTGAGCTGTATGGAAATATGTTTAATTGAAATTCAA
This sequence comes from Geococcyx californianus, assembly GCA_013389885.1. NCBI lineage: Eukaryota > Metazoa > Chordata > Aves > Cuculiformes > Neomorphidae > Geococcyx > Geococcyx californianus. The sequence continues at coordinate 250,323 of VWPV01001821.1, read as the reverse complement.
ATTGTCAAAAACATATTCATATTATTTTATCTACTTCTGCAGACTCAACTAATTTGACCTATAGCAATATTCTGGAATATTGGTGATGATTCTCCGCTCTGGTGTATGTGCAACTAATAATAGATTTCAGTTACATAAGAGTTTACAATTATTATAGAAACTAAGAATCATGTTGTGATATAGTATTTGTGTGAGATTTAGCACATATTAGATAAACCTGGACTAAACACCTATACCATGGCTATACATAGTTGTATGTTTGTATAATCTTCCTTTTCCCATCTAGTCCTTTTCTCTCATATAATACTCACAGGATTGTGCCAAACATCTACATATGGAACTCTGCGTCATTTTTAGACATAATTTGTTATTACAAGAGCATAACAATGATTAACTGGGTTACACCAAGGTCCATTTTTTTCACTGTTCTTTATCCAAGAGCAGCCGAAGAAAAGTAGCAGCATAAAAAAATGTATAAAATTAGAGCAAATACTTTCAGTGTCCAAGACAATCAGTGAGTTTTGACACTGAAATTCTGAGATTAGTTTGAGAATTATTGAAATACTACCCCCAAAACAGTGTATTATCATTGCTAGCTTTCCAGTCTTATTCTCTGTTTTCCATAGGTAAACGTGAACATCTCCACAGAACAGTTCAATTCACGGATTTTGATACTTACTTACACACTTGACAAGTTATACTCTATGAATGTCTCTGATCACTGAATAAAAATTGAATTAGAATTGTGAAGAGATGATTAGGATATGCCAAACACACAATTTCATGTTTTTAAATGAGTCTTTCCCCTGTATAGTACCTACAAGTTTGTTCCCCCTCATTCCTAGCAAAAGAAACAATAAGGAAAAAAATCTACAAGAATTTATAAATTGTTTCAAATATATATGATTTTTCACTTCATTAATAATAAAATATATGTATAAAAGAATATTAACTAGCAGTCATCACTATGATAGGATTTCTGGTTTTTTTAATCTTGACTTTAATCTTGACTTAATCATGATTTGATCATCTAAGATCCTGTTAATGCTCATTTCATGTTGTTAAAAAGGAAAATTTGTTGGTTTGTTGCCTTTGTAACATAAAAGGTATTTTAAAAATATATTTTGCAATTACAAAGCAGAACAAGAATGAAGGCTGTAATTAATAAATGTCCTTGTGCTTCAGAAGAAAATTCTGAAAAAAACAAATTGTAACTTAAATTATCTTCCTTTCCTTTTCTGTTTCTCTTCTACCTCTCCTATTTCATTTTTCATCTCCCATCTCCCATCTCTCATCTCTCATCTCTCATCTCATCTCTTCTCTTCTGGTTTAGTTTCTTGTTTAAAAATATTATACACATTTCTATGAAGCATTTTTCACAGATCACAATCCAATAGAGCCAATAGAATCAGAATCATAGAACAATTTAGATTGGAAAAGACCTCTAAGATCATGAATTCCAACTATTAACCTGATACTGCCAAGTCCACCACTAAACCATGTCCCTAGGTGCAACATCTACAAGTCTTTTAAATACCTCCAGCAGCTCCCCGGCCACTCTCCTCCAAGCATTGCATGGCGTTACTGTGACTCAATGCAAGACCCAGCACATGGCCTTGTAAACCTCATGTGATCGACCTCAGCCCATCGATCCAGCATGTCCAATTCCCTCTGCAGAGCCTTCCTACACTCTAGCAGATCAGCCCTTCCACCCAATTTCATGTCATATGCAAACTTCCTGAGGGAGCAGTCAATCCTCTGATTCGGCTCATTGGTGAGGATATGAAACAAGACTGGGTCTGGCACTAAGCTCTGGGGAACACTGCTTGTCACAAGCCAACTGGATTTAGCTCCCTTCACCACAACTCTCTGGGCTCGTCTACCCAGCCAGTTTTTTACCCAGCAAAGAGTACACCTGCCTGAGCCATGAGCCGCCAGCTTCTCTAAGAGAATGCTGTGTGAGATAGTATCAAAGGCTTTACTGAAGTTCAGGTAGATAACAGCTGCAGCCTTTCCCTTATCCACTAGGCAGGTCACCTGGTCATAGAAGGAGATCAGGCTGGCCAAGCAGGACCTGCCCATTTGGCTGGGACTGATCCCCTGGATGCCCTTCACATGCCTGTTGGGCACACTGGAGATGAACTGCTCCATAATCCACCCTGGTACCGAGGTTAGGCTGATCAAGTTTGTAGTTCCCCAGATCCTTCACTATTTTCCTGAAATCCTAGCCAGATGATCAATGTACATGGGCTCACCCACAGACCAGGAAAGCAAAGGGAAGGTGTTACAGCAAAAGTGGAAAAATAGGAGACATGCAGCGGAAGAGGTTTAGGGTGTGGAAGATGAAACAGTAGCAAAACAGGGAGTCATTGGAATAGACAGTGGGACTGAGATTTCAAGAAGGTAACTGAACTTCCCGAGGGGCCAAGATTCACTGAGCTCTGCACTGCATCTTCAGGGATCTCTGGACTGAAGATGCTGAATTTACCCTTATTACTGTTACTGAGGTTTGTCACAAGTATACAGAAACAAATCTTCCTTCATCCTCACATGCAGAACTCTTAAGTTTTGCAAGATGCAAACATGAGGATTCTGTTCAAGGGCAAGGATGGGTTCCTGGAAAATATTTTCCAGTAATAACATTTTTTTAAAAATCAAATAGATGCATGACAGTTTTATTGACTTTACCTAACAAATTCTGTACTAGGTATTAAATGAAAGAAATGAGTTTCATTTCAAGCATCTTCAAAGTCTTTGCTAATGATTTATTCAAAAACATTTCCGTACACCTAACTTAGCAGTACCTTTTATTCTTATGTGATCCAATTTCATTCTTGAAACATCTTTTTCTAAGAAGATCTAAATCCTATTAGTTATCCTAGACTGTAAAACTCTCTTCAGAATTCAAACTGCAAACTGGCATCTGTGTTTCAAGCATTAGGTGAACCAATCTTTTTAATTAGTTTTCCTTTGTTTGTATGTAATCAATGGATGGTGTCTCTGAGGACTTGTAAGAGAGGGCCTCCTCTCACTAAATTTTACTGCCTAATTAATCCAACACCATGCTGCTCTGCTTCAAACCAGTTTCATCAAATTTAATCTTTATATGGTATTGTGGGAATACCATACAGAAGGAAAGGGGAAGAAGGTTACACACAAATAGAAATGGGATATATCACAAGAAACAAGGTAGAAATAAAAAATATAGAAATGAATAGGAGAGAAATTGTGGTGCAACAAGACAAAAAACTGTCACAGATCATGTTTCTAGGATAATTTTGCCTTTGAATAAAATGAAAATGATATGGAAATAACTTCTTGCTCCCATTCACCTGCATGTATTTCAGCAGGGATGAAAAAGGATGTTTTCTGCCTATTCGCCACTTCTGCAGGTATACATTTCAAAACACAACTAAGCTTTTAGAAGACAGCACAAGAGCAAACTTTCAGTATTGATGCTGAAGAATATTTATAGCTGACCTGGAAAAAGAAAGCTTTAGGGAGAAAAACAGCACTGCTTTCTGTAGCATCTTCCACCTTGAGGAGATGACAAGTACAATTTGCTAATTTTTTTGGTTTTGAAACTGTGGTCTGATGTTATTTCAAGACAAGTTCAAGTTATGTCTGGCAAATTTTAAAGGAAAAAAAGTGCTTTCTGAAACTCATTGGGAGGAGAAAAACTACCGTATGATGGTAAATATCATTGGAAAAAAATGGACTGAGACGCATTTTATGAACAATTACAGTAATAGATGAAAGTGAAACTTCTTCTGGGACAATAGATATTCAGTCACAGAAAAGTCTGTCAATTGATAACCCTGTATCAAGAAATCTTATGTGGGGAACAGATTTTTACAATTTTCAGCCAGGACTCAGATCTAGTGCTCTAGTTAAGAAATTCCTTAAGCAAGAAAGATATGAAGTAGTCTTCTTAGATGTGAACTTCCTCTCTCCCTAAAAACCCTTCTGAACAGTTTCCATGGGTGAGCTGCATTCTTAGAGAGCCCTGTTGCTTCAGGTCTCTCTGGCCTAAAGTTTCCCCTTTGTAATAAAGGTATTCTCAGGATTCAAAGAAGCCAGGATCCAGAGGACATTAAGTAGTTAAGGAACACAGATATCCTTTCACAGAACTTCCAGCAATGGTGCTGTGTTAGATGAGATGGAATTCCCCTGACAGACAGACATGGTTTTGGATGAGGTTTATGAAAATTAGTTTTTTCATTGAGTAGTAACTAACAGGACTATAAGCCTCCAACTGGTCTCTTATGCGAAGGATGATATGCTTCAAAAACAGAGAAATAAAATCTTTGAAATATGTTCTGAATAATTCCACTGAGATAGCAAAATAACTGGAAATATCACTTAAATATTCTTCCACAAGAAAACAAAAAAGAGGGGAAAGATATTATGGGAATAATAGCCAACTACATGATTGAAAGATTAAATATGAAAAGGATTTTTTCCTAACATTTGCGAAATATGTTAGCCATATGAACTTTCCAAATTTCAGTGTACAAGGTGATTGCTCATTGATGTTGAAGTATAAAGTAATTTTATGTTATTTTCTCTTATTTTATGGTTCAATGAACTCATTCAAATTCTAAGAAATACTTCTAAGCAAAAGTACTAACTGTGACTTCCACTCACTCTTTCCCAGAGTTATTAGAACTGTTATAAAATACTCTTTTTTTTTTCTTTTAATTGCATTCAGTAAAGTGGTTAAGACTCAAATTGAACTCATAGCGCAATGAGGCAAGTGATCAAGACCAGCTGTTCTGTCAAAGAATCTTTAATTATCAGAGTGCAATCAGAACAGACAACTGTGTTTGAAAGAAATTTGGAAAAGACACCTGGAAATATTAAGTTCTGTGCAATTTGAAATGATCATACCAGCCAAAGGAACTTATATCTGTTCATGAAATGAGAATATCTTATACTATTTCCCTTAGTAAGTTAATGAGGTTTATGCTTTTTGTTAAAACCATTGCAGTCTGAATTCTTCCCATTTAATTCTGTACTACAGAATCATACAAATTTGCTCTAGATTCCTCCATATTTGCTCTACATTCCCTGTGCAGCCACATCTAATTGCTGATATGAATCTTTTTCTGGAGGTATCTCACACTTTTGACTAACATTTGAGACAAGTGTGAATCTACTCCCACTCTAATCATATAAATTAGAAATTAAGTGGGTTGATCATGCATCAAAATTCTTCCTTGTTTTTCTTTATATTATTGCACTATTGTCACAGATAGTCAGACTAAGTGTTGAGTCTTGCAGTTTGTGTTTGCAGGAATATTTGGTGATAGGTTAGGTATGTCTTTGATGTAGCTCTGTTTGCTCATGAATATTGCATGAAGCTATGTTTTCCAGATATTTTGGTGAGAATAAAGCAACAGCAGATAGTTATCTCACTCATAGATCCATGTTTCTTTCATCAGGACTCCACCAAAACACTTTTTGCATGTCACCTTACAAAAGTGTTTCCCTAGTAATCATCATCACCATCACCATCATTATCATCATCACACTTTAGAAGGGAAAGTTTGTTTCCCTAATGCCGAAGATCTCTTGGTGCAAACTAGGGCTTTAGTTTAACTTCTAAATTTGATCTGGAATCCAGGTGGCCACCATTGGACATGAGATCTGTGAGGCTTTTGTTTAACCTATGAACTATTCACCTATGGAAAATTCAGTATTAATAAAATACAGATGATCTAACATCTAAGCATAGGCATCTCTTTTGAAATGTGGAAGGTTGCAGAAGTTCTTTATATACATTGACCTTTTCTCCATATTCTCCCCTTTTGTATTAATTCCTTGCAGGAATTAATAACCTCTTATGTTTTGAGCTGAAATGTGAATATCTTCAACAAATACTTCCCTAAGGTTTGATATTTAACTTAGGCTTCCATATATTTTTTCCTTTAAGTTTAGAAATTTGTGTTCTATTTGAGACCAGATCGCCCAGACATTCCTTCTATTTATGTCCATTTATCTCTATTTGTATTTATCGCTCTATTTATTTCCAAGTCTTGCATAGGGAATTTCCGGGAGAGAGGAATGGTTCCCTACAATATTATTGTAAAAAGACCTAACTGCCTCCTAAAATATTTTTTAGAAACTTGAAATCCATTTTTTATGCAACACCCTATTGGAAAATGTTATGCATGTTTTATAAAGAAAAAAAAAAAACACCTCAGGGTCAATGAATTACAGAGAAGCTTTCCAGAATCATCGGTAGTATATGAGAAGACTAAATGGCTGCCAGTCTGGATTTTTTTTAAAGTAAGGATTTTAGAAATGTGTGATTGAAGCACATCTTGTAACATAAACTAATTTAAATTAATCAAGACCTAAAAAAATAATTTGGTTGAATATATATCTGAAATAATTTCATAATGGCAAATTCATTTAATTTTAGCATGGCAACTTCTAGTCATTAGATCTCAGAAGTAATTAAATTCTCAATACAAATATTTAACATAAATTCTTCTCTGTAAATAATTTTAAAAAAATATTAAAAATTGCCTTAATGATATGAAATTTAAAAATACCAAAAATATTTAATAGTTTTCATAGAAAATTTTCCTTTAAGATAATGTTTGCCAAACTGTTTTGTGATTTTACAAAGAAAGGTTAAATGATGCACTTATTGGGATTGGAGGGAGAAGACTTCAGTAGTTTTACTCAGAAATTAAGTAGAAGCTCCTCTTTGGGTGCACCATTACTTTATTGCAGGTATCAGAACTGTCTTAAAGCCACAGCATCCTTTACAGCAAAGATGAGCAATGGTATAGCACAAGAAAGCATGAAAAACGTTTTGCCCTAGGGAAAGTCACAAGAACGGGATTCCCATGAAAAACCTTCATGAACTGCAATGCCATGCATGTTGTTATTATCATGAAGCTGATATGCACAGCTGTTTCGTCTGTCCTTGTTCTTCCCAATGCAAGGCCTACACGTTAGACATCTTCAGAACAGAGCGATTACCTTTTTCCTATTCTATTGACCTATTTCACTCAGTATTTCTTTTCCAATATGGTATGTCAAAACACTGGAAGAGTCTGTTGAATGTTGAAATTTTCTCTCATTTTTATTGTTGAAATGCTCTCTCTCTTTTATTGAAGTCTTCCAATTGCTAAAGAAATAGCAGTTTGTCAGAAGACGACTGCCGCTGATTCCCGAAATGAAGAATGATTGGTAGTGGGGATCTAGTGTTACTGCTGGATTACAGTTCCACCCTCGTGCAGACAAGGGCAGACTATAAACTCTCAGAGGTGATGCATTTAAAACAGAAAGGAAGTCTAACTAAACCAACACCTTCCCTGAATTAAGGATAACCTCGCCTCACCTTCCACAATCTTTGGCTTGGCAATTTAACTAGTCAATTAAATTGAGCAGCATGGCTTAATCACGGTGCCTCTGGGTTGCCTGTTACAACTTCCACCTCCCTTTCCGTTTTCTTGGGGTTTATATATTGTGCCTTTTAAGATCTTTTAAGTTCTTCAGGGCAGAAAATGATGCTGCGTTGAGACATAGGGTTTACTTAGCTGACCTACTTAGTACAATTGTTGTTAGCAAGTAAGTGTTGTTCTCCTGAAAGATCCAGTGTTGAACAATGCTAGAAAATATCAAAGTAGATCTATATCCTTTCTTATAATAGATCCACAATATCCCTAATATGCCTGGTATATTACAGATGGTATTTGTGTCATGCTTAATGTATTTTAAAATACATTTTTTTCTGCGCAGGCCTTAGGGTGAAATTAAATAAAGCCAATACACAGAAGACTAGTGTATGAAGGCAATGCATGAGCAGTTTGTACCCCAGGGCTATTCTACGTATGAATCATCCTTCTTTTCAAAATTCTTAGATTTTGCCATGAATATAAGTGGATTTGACAGGAGGTAAATATTTAAGCCTGCCCTTTTTTTGACCTGTAGGTCATCTCTTGTAGGGCTCAATATTTTTGCTGCACAAAAATAAAGATAATTAATGAGGCACAGGAGAAAAGACGAGTCCTAAAAACCATGTTCAACTCAAGGAGGAGAGATCTCTCGCAAAATTATGGCTGACATACCTGTCTCAAAGTTACAAGCGCTTTTCCTTGAACATAGTCATTGTTGATCTTAATTTCTTCTCCTTTTCCTCACTCTGAACTTGGGAGATTCATATGTCATCAATTCAGTAAGTATCTTACCATTCTTAATCATTTTATCTACCCTGAGATATTTTAAAGATCCTTTGGTTCTGCAAGAGGGAAGTAAAAATCTGTCAATGGTTTTTTTAGTGTCTCATTGATTTCACTGACAAAGTATCAAACGTATATTTTCTTAAAGCTACAGAAAGACAGAATATTTTTTTAATATTGAGGTAGTAAAAAGAATGGCTGGTAAAACCAGATAGGATTTGGACAAAAAATCATTTTGTTTGGAGCTTTTATTAATCATTATCTAATATGATAGTATCATCGTTCAAAAAGTTACATCTTCCTATATTCTTTGACAATGCCACCAGAGTAGTAAAATTACAATGTTGGCATTTAAGTTAAAATCCAAGATATGGATTGGTGTTGAACAATAACTTTAGTGGTACCTAGAAATAACACTGTGCCTGGGTATCATCTCTCTGGTCCTATTCTCTCTCAGTTAACGCTGTAGCTGCTCTGCAGTGCCCAACTTAAACCCCTGGATGCATTACTATGACCTTTCTGTGCCACAGTTTACCTGCATACTCTAGGTAGCACAGGAACAGGTGAGAACTGAGATGGTGGAGATTTTTTTCCAGATAGCTAAAGGAAGCACATGAAGTCTTATTTATCCATTCAGAGGGCAGGATAAGAAAGACACTAAAATACTACAGGAACTGAGCAGTGTTTCCCAGTCTCCTCTCCTAGGATGAGGCCCGACTAGAAGGAAAGTTTGGCTTAGCAACTAGGCTTAAAGATCTGAAAATTCTGTGTCAACTTTTTTTCCTGGGTGAAAGACAGAGCAAGAATAGTATTGAGTAAAGCCTGAGTAAAAATTAGATTTAAATGTACAATGCCGATGTAATCTAAGTTCTAAATTGAAAGACTTCGGTAAGGAACAAAACTGTTCCAGCTCGACAGGCTGCTTCACATTCAAAACTGGAAGTCCATGAATAGTCCAATTAAGCCCCAAATAAATACTTCTCCAATTGACCTGACTGAATTTAATGAAGGAAAGAAAGGCTGCCAGGTCTGAAATTAGTCTTGCCCTGCTTTGTACGCCTTCAGTGCAGAAAACAGTCAGCTTTGGTTGAGCCAATTGCATGAGCTAATTTTTGACATTTCATTAGAACATGAAAGCCAGGCCTGACCCAACTTTTCTGAAGTTTTCTAAAAAGTCAGGTTTGCTTCTGAAAACATGGAACACACTATATATACCCACCAGTCTTCACCCGAAATCTTACTCAAGGAAATAAACCTATAATGTGCTTAGCAAAAGAGCAAGAAGTTATACCTTTAACGTTTTATTCCCCCAAGGTAAGACAAAGTCCTTGTTTTGTGTTATCTTTCTTTATGGGAAATTCTTCAATTTTAGGTTAAAAATTAGAGGGATTTTTTGTCTTCTTTAGTTCTTTGTCTGTTCAATAGTTCAGTAATTTTCAGACAAGATCAAAAGCTTCCTTAGCCTTCAGAAATAAATTGATAGGCACAGTTGAAACATCCATGAAATTAAATATTTTTTCACTTCAACATAAGAAGAGCTCATTGTGTTTGAATATGAAGAAATCCAGATCTGCCATTTACTCTATGGTAATGCATCTTGCAATTGCCTGTTTTTAAAAGCCAAAAACCACAAAATGCTTCTCTATAGATGTAATATTATGAACAATAAAACTGGCAGCAGAGTGTCCAAGACTTCTGACACAAACCAAATTTTTCAGATCAAATATGACTTCAGGAATTACTCAAGAACTGCATGACTAGACTTGCAAAGGAATGAGAAATGAAGGTTACTATATGTGTCTTGTGGTTTTGTTGTAAGTAGGTGAACTTCTTTGACACTCCTGTTGATTGCCATATCTGTATTGTATACATTACCTGTATGGACTTTTGCTTTAGGGATGCTTTGTCCCTTCTTAGGGTGAAAGAAAGTAAAGAGATTACAAAACCACATTTTAGCTGGGCATGAGTCACCACACTTAATTTTATATATTACTAATATATATGTTTGCATCTCTGTTACTAGCAGGAGGCTCAATTTCTAATCAACAGAAAGTAATACAAGTTCATAAGGTGCTGTTCATTTGTGTTGCCCATCTGTGCCTGTCAGTTACCTGCCACACCAGTAGACAACTCCCAGAGTTCAGAGGAGCAGCCCCACCAAACACAGTAAGAGTAGGATAAGGGCAACTAGAAAGCCTTCCAGCTAGTATTTGAGAGTCGTTTGTTAAATACTAATTTTGATGACTTGTGTCACAGTCACAGGTAACCATGTGGTTGCTAATATTCAGCTACCTGCTAGCACTTAAAATAAAACCCTGTCAAGTTACTCTCAAGTAAGTAGTGTATATGTTGTAGGGGAAAATTTTGTCTTTATTACAAACAGACTAGCTTTCAGACAAGCAAGGCCTATCTTCAGGCTTTGTGCACAAGACACAAATTCCAAGCAAAACATAAGTGAAAACCAAAGTTTAACTTAATTATATCAAATTTGTATTCATATTTTAGCACTTGAGTAAGCATTTGACAGCTTGTCAGATGGCAGGTGAGTGCAAAGGAGGCTGAGAAAATTCACAGTCAAAACAGCCTTAAGGGTCCCCAAATATGAGTGTATGATGTATGGTTACCACACTGGAGCTTGCTTTATGTGTTAGACCCAGGTAGACTCAGCTGCCAAGCTCAGATCATATGAGGGTTGCAAGTTTTAAACTCTGGCTGAGGGGATATTTGAACTTGGGCTCAGGCTTTGAATAGTGTCAATAGTAAGGGCATTAAGGTTTCAGCCTAGGTTTGTGATCATCATCAACTCACCAAAAACTAGACCTGCATCCCACCAAAGGCTGAGTGTATGTACATACACAGATAGTAAAAAAGATAGGATTTACATCTTTAAAAACAGCAATGTATTTGAAGAAATTAAATCAATCAGAAGTGTGATCCATAACAGTTTGACATTTCAATTAGACATGAATAACTTACTTTCCCAAATATTAAAGTATTATCTCTAGAGTGTTTGAAGCATACAGTTCCATCACTGAAATGTAGTAGTTATTTATTCTGAACTGCCAAAACATAAATAGATAATGACTAGTGACCTACTTAAATATATGGGTGAAAACTAATAAAAAATATTCAGCTCCCAAATAGCAAAGTAAATGCAAGACTGTGCTCCTGCTCTGATAAAAACCTGCTAATTTAAAACATAATGTACTAACAGCCTTTCCTGATAAGCTTATCTGGAGGTATTATGACCAAGGAGGGTTGGCTGCCTTACACCACCAGCATTTCTCCATTACTCTGATCTCTTGATCCTGTTGCAAGAGGCCTCCATAGTTTTATATTAATGCCTTAATTCTCCATATATTCTTGTAGTTTGTCTTTCTTCCATCCCTCTCACACTCTGGAAGGACTGCTACTGAAAATCAGGAATGGTGTCCTGTTGCCACAGTTCATAGCTCTATACATGCTTTGTTGTTGCTTAACTGAGTGATCATATCATAAGCATTTACCCCTGTCTCATGACAGTTGACTTGCTGGGTAGAAGCAACTGTTTCAAGTGCCTTCATCTCCTGCAACATTATAATGGCCCTGTAAAAATGCATCATTGATCTACAAACCAACACTGTTAAGAAAGTGTATTTTTGAAAATTAGAGATATTAATGCTATAGAACACACAAGGCTTTGCTCATGATTGTGGTAGTTCTGTGTCCACACATCACAGGTTATTATTTTGAACTACTCTTAGAGGTTACCATTATAAATCAGCTAAGAATAGAGAGATATGGGGATATATGGGTCACAGAGGAAGTGTCCTCAAAAAAGTACAAGACTGGCTAAACAGTATCTTTAAAAGTCAAAATCCTGCTACTGTCATTTCATGAGCTTTACAAAAGGTATATGTATTCTCTACAACATACCAATATATCTGGGCTTTGAGATTCTCAATCAGGAATGAAAATCTGATGACTTTTAGAGTTAGACATTGTTCCAAAGCCGTACCATCTAAGGATAAAGCTTCCACAGAGCTTCACTGCAAAGAATCAAGGTGTGTGACCCATACAGGTACTTGCATACTTATTAGTATTTCATACATTTTAGTATGTATATTAGTGTTTCAAAGGTCCGGTTTCTATGGCAGGCAATTCAGCTTTCTCTGTTAACAAAAACAGACTCTGGAAACGCATATATTTGCATATTAGTTCTTTGTTTATTTACAACAAAATGGATTTTATGAAGTTCACAAATTAGAATCTGAAGCTTTGAAGGGAGACCAGAGGTACAATGGATCAAAGTCTCCACCCTTCAACAAGCATATAACTATGTGGTTTTCAAGTATTCCAGGGAGTCCAGATAATTCTTAGAACTTAATCACTCGGGAATATAAGCATAAATACACAATGCTACAGCAGAAAGCATTAAAACTACAAACCACCTTCTGGGTAAGTGTTACAAGACAGTGGAAGAAAGCCACAATATTCTTAATTGATACTGGAATGGAAAAGCTTTTAAGAAAGGTAATTACCCAAGTACTGATCACATCTCTCTTGTCATAATGGAATTTCTAAAACATGCTCTTCTAGGCTATTTGTCTTAATAGAAAGGCATCCAGTGTTATTTGAAATGGATTGCACAGAAAACTAACAGCTTAATTTTAATATAATAAATCAAAGAAAAATATTACTACATCAGTATGGCCAGAATGAATGAATAAAACTTATTTGTCATAACTGAATTTATTGGTAAGCTCAAAAAAAAATACCTTATTTGCTTATCTAGAGAAATTGTCACTAGGAAATAAACCATACCTCTACTTTTATGACTGAATTATTTTCAAAGCTTTCAGCTGGAGAATAGGAATGCTGAGGAACAATATGTGAGCTTAGAAGTGATCAAGAGTAACTGGCCTAGAAATTCTTTGATGCAGTACTCAGAGACTCTATGCAAGTATGGCCATGTCATCCTTAAAAAAAAAATATGAGATCATAAACCACAAAAGATTCAACTTACTTGTGAGAGATGGGTCCCCTATATGTACCACATCGAGGTTGGGGTACTATTAAATCCAAATATACTGCCAATTCCAAATTTATCGTATCTCTATTCCGAACTGGTTGTAAGTTGCATTCTTTCAACAACATGGATAACTAATTTTCTGTTATGTATTTCAAAAGATTATGCACTAAAGTAAAACACCTGTAGCAATTCAGAGGTTTTGTTTACTTTCTGAACATTTTCAAGGAAGAGTCACATTTCACATTCCTTTCTTCCTGATAACCAAGGCAATGCATCTGCCTAGGATTGTCCAGCAAGGGGATTGTATTAATTTCAAAAGCTTACACTGCCATAGACATCATCTCATGAACAGAGTAAACATATTTCTACAGTTTTTCTGAATTTAAGGCTTGCAGACAATGTCCAAGTATGCCTGTGCACGCCAAATAAGTCAGGGATTCATAAAGGAAAGACATTATCACTTACTACTGCCTCTTTCAAATGACTGCATCTTTGAGGTGAGGTTTCAACTGCGTTAACTTTTAACTATTATAGGGAAGATAACACTGCAAAAGTCCCTATGGAGGGATTATAGTTCATAGATGACCCATGGGTATCCTGGAGGAAGTCATGTCGGGGAGCCAAGGATTACATCTAAGGCAAAGAAAATAGGTAGTAAAATAATGAGGCAAAGACTCACCAAAATAGAATTTCAATGAAGCTAAGGTCAAGATGACATCTGTCTCACTGTACTGCGAGGATTCATCTCACCTGCCTATAGATACCTGGAATGTAGGACCTCATAGCTGAACTGCTTAGTGGGATACCATCTACAGGTTAAGGTATACAAGCATCTCTGGCAAATTTGTCTCATCCTTAGGTAGACTAGATCTAATGAATCATGTCCTGAAAATGCTTATTTTTTCTTCTCTGACAATGAAGAAACCTGTTTCAGGAACAGCACCTACACTTAGACGAGAAAAAAACTACTGAAGCTATTCAGCCTCAGAGCTCTGTCCAGGAGACAGTCTAGGCCAACAAGTTGTAGCGCCTCTGATAAAGCATTTACTATGGGGCTTTTCAGCGCAGTTTTGAGAGATTTCACTTTGGCCCAGACAAAAATTATGAACACAACAAGAATGACTTCCAGGTAAGTCAATGGTTCACAGTTCCCAAAGGCTTTATTGAATCTCTTGCTTTGAACACTAGAGGCATAGCTGTAAGCTGGTAAGATGTTAGATGAGAACATTCTGAGACATCTGAGGTATCAAGGATACCTGTTATAGACAAGGAAGAGAAATTAACTCTTTACTGGCATAGCTCATTTCTTTCTACTATGACCTTCTAAAATAATCTGTAGACATGACTGGATGAGACGGATCCCATACCAAGTTTGAGTGAAGAGCTCACTGATGCCAAAGGTTTTAACAAGCAGCAGAGGAGACAACCAGTATTTGTGGATTTATAGAGACACAGAAAAATATATGATAAAGGAACCAACTAAAAAAACCCCCAATCCTGCAGTCAACTCTTTATTCTGAGAATCTTTTCTGATATACACATTTTCCTCTAGAAAAAATGTGAACAGCAATTGTAGGTTAATTCCACTGATTGTTATGTGAATGTGTACAAAAATAAGAAAAATAAAATTAACTTTAGCAAAATGTGGCAGGAATGTGTAGTAACTCAAATGGAGAATTCTGGTTTTGTTTGTTACATAGTACTGGTTATAAAAAAAGATAGCTATACCTCTAGTAATCCCCGTAGCCAGTTCAAAAAAATGAGGTTTGGATCGATACATGACTTTTACAGCCTTTGCCATTACAAGCACACATAACTTTACTGAAAACTCAATAAATGTACTCAGTAAATGCATGATTGGAAACTACTGGAAAGTATTTAATCAACATCAAAGACAGAGTACCTTAAAATTAGCCCAGTTTAAATTTCAACATTCTGTAGATTGTAACAGCAGGAAAGAACAATCAGATTTGGATCCCTGATATCAAAGCAGACAGAATTTTAATATCATTTCCTGGTCAGAATAATCAGAGGTATGAATTCATAAATCTAAGAGTGTGGTTTAATCCAGCAAAATTGTACTAAAATGCTTATTTTAATTTTAGATTTAGTTAAACCCAAGCAAGTGTTCTCAGGGTGACACAGCAAGAAAAAAAGAAGATACGGATAGATCTTACAAAGTGACCTCCATTCAATTATCTTGGTCTTAGAGAGGCAAATAAATACTGCAAAGGTGAAGGTATTTTGAGACAGAGCACAGAAGAAAAACATTAGCAATGTAAAGACAAAAAATTATACATTGTTTAAAAACATACTGTATGTCAATAGAATAACAAGCCTTCTGACTTTGCATTTTTCACAGAAAGAAAGGAAAATCTGATTCGGGGAGTATTTCCTCAGGCATGAGTTTGGGGCCTTTAAAATCAGTTATAAAGATACTAATAAGACTAACAATACTGCAAAGGTGGAGAGAAACAAAACTGACTTTTTTGAAATGTCATTCTTCTACTAATGTTCGGATGGATTAACAGTAACGTAATTCTTTGACATCACAAACATCGTCTATACTTACTATACTTACTATATTTGAGACTTAAAATGGATGTTACATTTCAGGGCCCTGTATCTGCTGTTTCAAAAGCAGAAGAAATAAGTCAGCTTGTTTGATGAATAAACTCAGGGAAGCAGGTCAATCATACTTGACCTGATTTGATCAGTAGTAATAATGAAGCAGAAAAGCAGCTTTGCTTTCTTACTATATGGCCACTGAATGACAACTGTTATTAAGAATACATTATTTTCATTTTTTCCGTGGAGACAGAAAAATTTAAAACTTTTTTAGTCAGTTAAATTTTTGTCACCTAAATTGTATTCAGCACACTGCAACTCTATTTAAGTGCAAACAGTCAAACTGCAATCCTGGATTTCCTTTTCAGAGTGTAAATGGATAATATTATTTTAAATATTTTGATCATATTATAAGAATGTGAAAGATTTTGAGAGAATTACATTAACTAGATTTCTACATGTATACAGTAGTATAATTCTTGTCGAAATGACTTTTTAAAAATCACTAGGTGGACAGAAAAGCAGTGTCAATACAGTTATAAAATGTATTATGAATAGCAACTCAAGATGCCTAAGAACTTCATGGGGTTGGCTTAATTACTTAATTACTGATATTTATAATTTTTTAGAAAGACAGTGAGCTGCTTTGCACAGTAGCCAACTCTTTTAAGGGTGCAATTATTTGGAATTTTTAGTAACAGGAAAGGTACAATGTTATTGTAGTAACACATTTCAAGGAGGCACATGCAGTTTCTGATATACTGTGGAGAAAGAGCTTTAAAATCAGCCTATTCAGGCTTTGGTATGACACAGCTCTGCTGGCTCAGCTCCAGCCTATCATGCCACAGAGAAAGGGAGGAAATTAGGTGTTAAAACCACCACACCTGATATTTCTTAGTTTGCTTTTTAAAGTTTTAAGTATCTTGAGACAGAGAGTGAATGAGCCCACTACTGTTCTGTGAGGTAAGGAAATCCAGTAACTCTTCACCTCCAGAAGTGCAAGGGAACACATTGGAGGGGTTAGAGCAGTAGTTATTTCAGGAACTGATGCTCAAATTCTGTATCACAGCTTAAGGGAGTAATTTCAGTGAAAAGTGGCAAGCCTCAGTCTTTTTAGGCATAAAATTATGAATCCTTCTGCCACCAGTGCTTCTAACTATCATACAGCTAGCAAAATAATTTGCTTGGGTAAGGAGACAAGCATCTCTAGATCGCTAACACTACCAAATCAGTAGTTGCAGTATTCACAATACTTTTCATCATTGCTGCATGTGAATGTAAGACTCTGTATACTATGTCTGAACTCATCATCTATCATCTGTCTTGTCTTCGACTTTGCAATGGTTTAGATGATGAGTAGGTGTTTGTGTTGGGTCAATAGGCTGGACTCGATGATCTCAGTCTTTTCCAACCTTGTGATACTGTGGTACTGTGTGATACGATGATACTGTGATGTTGCTCTTCCACCATCCATGAGAAAATAATCTTCCTGAGTAATGACATTAAAAAGGGAAGATATTTTTCAGGGAGCTTTTCCTAGCAGATGGCAAACAATTATATGTCTTTGATATGGACTTGAGAACATTACTATGTAATGCTAGATTGAATTTCACATTTGTAGAAAGAGGCAGAGATCTTCTGCAGAGTAATTGCAAAATTAGGTGTCTTGTACGCAATTTGCAGTCTGGTTGAAATGCTATTTTCTTTCTTGGTATGCCTGGTCTGGGCCTACAGCTTATTATTCACTATATTGATCACCATATGGATTGCTTTATTCCTCAAACTTAAAAATTAGAAATGTCTCTAAAGTTGGTTAATAATGTGTTTAGCAGAACTTTATGTATCTGGCTGTACAATGTACATATATTTAGCAAGAATGAGATCATTGTCCACAATGTGAACATTTTTTTTTTGCTAGCTCCCAACTCCAACTGCATAAAATAAGTTATCTGTCACCCTGCATCCAGAGAGAGACTGTGAGGGGCAAACACTGAAGGCAGGGTTTTTTTCCTCTGTAGATCTAGGTGGGCAAGTCTATCAGCAGGCTGAACATTACAGGCTTGGGGAAGTATGTCTGGAAAGCTGCCCAGTGAAAAAGAACCGGGGGGTACTGGTTGACAGCTGACTGAACATTAGCCATCAGTGTGCTCAGGTGGCCAAGACCAGGAGCATCCTGGCTTGTATCAAAAATATTGTGGTCATCAAGAGCAGGGAAGTGATCGTGCCCCTGTATTCAGTGCTGGTGAAGCCATGCATCAAATACGGTGGGTTTGGCCCCTTAGTACATGAAAAACATTGAATTGCTGGAGTGTGCCTGGAGGAGGACGACAAAGCTGATGAGGGGTCTGGAAAACAAGTCTTATGAAGAGCAGCTGAGGGAGCTGGGATTGGTTAGCCTGGAGAGGAGAAGGCTGAGGGGAGACTTTGTCACTCTCTGCAACTACCTGAAAGAAGGCTGTAGTGAGGTGGGTGTCAGTCTCTTCTCCCATGTAAGAAATGATATTACCAGAGGAAATGGCCTCAAGTTGCACCAAGAGAGATTTAGATTGGATATTAGAAAAACTTCTTTAGCAAAAGAGTGGTGAAGGACTGGAACAGGCTACTCAGGGGGTGGTAAAGTCTCCTTCCCTAGAGGTGTTAAAAAAGTGCATAGATGTGGCACTTCAGGTGGCTGTCCTTGGCTGAACAGGGGGATGTCCCTAGCAATAAAAGCCAGAGGAGATGATGAAGGAAGTGAGGAGTGCTTGGAGTAGTGGCATTTGTCATCTAAAATAACCATTATATGTGATGAATACCTGTTTCCTGGAGATGGTTAAACATATGAGATGCTCATTACGAACCAACAATATCACATTTATAACTTGTTTATGTCCCTAGAAAAATGCAAATAGCTTTACAGATTCAAACATTTAACTTAGTCATGAGAGAGCCCAGCATGAACCTTATTCAAGTTGAAAATCATTCAGTACTGATCAGTGCCCAGTTTTTGAGATACCACGTCTCTTTTGCTAAAAATCTGTTGTAAGCTCAGAGCTTATCAGATTTCTTGTTCACTAAGTTTCTAAATAAGATGGAAAAAATTCTATAGAAGCAATTTTTTCGTATTGGCTTAGCAGATTTTACTTCATTGATTTACTGTAGTGCTAAGAGATTTGGTGAATGTGGAAATCTGAAGCACTGGAAGAAACCAGTTCTTACCTGAATACTATTAGATCTGCAAAATCACGACTGGTTTGTGCTTGGATAGGAACTTAAGTCAAAACAATTTCTTGGTTTGAGCAGGAAATTCTCTTGAGCAGAGACTGCTCAGTAAGTCACAAAATGAATGACTGTATGAGGAGCTCTTAATAAATAAACACCTGCTTTAAAATGTTTATCCACATTAAAGAAACATATTGATACTGATCTTTGTCTGTTATAAAATTTAAGCATAAAGAAGTAATGGTGAAGAATGAATAAATAATTTTTCCTAAAATAACTGGACAGTTCCACAGCATCTCGCTCTGTGAATCAAGTTTTAAAATCATTTCATGATAGAAGTAACCGTGAGGTGCTTAGGTTAGATTTTATTTTGATATATTATTTTGTAAATTATACAATAGTAGGCAACTCTAATTTAGCTACTGATAGAGCATCACTTGCCACACTGTATTTAAATAGCCAATCACACTATACTCTGTCCTATGAACATGTATCCATCTTTGTCATTGAGTATGCGCATGCATTTGATGTATACAAAGTGTATATTAACTGAATTATATTAATTAAAATACAGTCAGACTGATTCTTACCTGCCACCTTGTGGAAAATCAATGACATTTTCTTATCCAGTGGCTGATACTAGAAATTCTGAACAAAGAACTGATGGAAGTTGTAAAAGCAACCATTAGAAAGAAAGATAAAATACTGTTGCAACAAGATACAGCTTCTGACGTTTGTATATCGTTACCTACAAAAAACAACCAAATGGAAAAAACAAGCACATACTTCTGTCTGAGACTTCCTCCTTGAATATTGTCACCATGGATTTCTTTAAATGTGGCTAAAACACTCCAGAGCTGAAACTGTTACATAGTGTAATTTTTAACAAATGCCCATAGAAGAAAATGTCTTTATCTAGTTAATAAGAGGTGGTTGCCAAGTAAAAATAAAGCTTTGAATACATTATTTTAAAACCATAATTAGAGTAGTAGTGTTCCAGAGTCACTCTGATATCTTTTATTATATTTGTATAGCTCCACTGAAATGCCTGATTAGTCCTCAGAGATAATCTCCAGGTAAAACATCAAACATACATAGTTTACATGTTAAACAATGCAAGATCTCAGATTTATAATTAAAATGTATCATCTGTATGAAAATTCAGGTCCCACAAGAGAAACAGACATGATTTTAGTAGAGGCAAAATCTCACCTATTACACATTAAATTGAAAATATATCCACAAATGTGTGGAAGCTTTTTCAAGTGAGCTGTATAGCAGTCAAACAAGTATCTGGAAGGAAGTATTTTGTTAAAAACAAAAAGAAAGAAAAACAAACACCTCAAAATCCAGAAGAATTATTATGCTTTTTTCTTTGCTTAGATTAATGCACGGAAATGGGAACAGATATTTAACATCATTTCCTAATTTTAAAGGGTCTATGGGATAACGTTGACATTTAAAAAAGAAGACTAGCAAAAATACATGAAAGTTTATTCTCCAATATTCAAGGAGGTTTTGATCAGAGACATTAGGACTTTGTATATCAAAAACTGTTTAAAACATTCATTGGTGCAGCATTGGTCATGTTGTTTGTCATATGGTTAATTGCAAGCACTTTTCAAGTCATCCTAGACAAAAGTAAAGAAGATAGTAGCAACGGTGATAAAATGAGCATCTTGAAGGTTCTTTAGAAGATGCGAAGGCATATATTATAGGGCATCATAGCAGTGACTCTGGCTGAAAGCGGAAAATAATATGCTATCATGTGAACTCCAACAACTAGCAAGTTCTTGTACTATACCTCATATGCCTCCAGTGAAACTAACAGTTCTGTGGTAAATCAAAAGAATTTACTGGGCCAAGCAGTGTTTAATCCTGACTATTTTTCCCACTACCTTCCAACTAAAACCACATTATTTCTGCCACCCTCTAAGTATTTTTTCCCCTAATTATACATATTTAAAAGACTTTGTGTATGCCTTACATATTGAGTATTAAGTAGAGAAATT
Organism: Geococcyx californianus; assembly: GCA_013389885.1. Classification (NCBI taxonomy): domain Eukaryota; kingdom Metazoa; phylum Chordata; class Aves; order Cuculiformes; family Neomorphidae; genus Geococcyx; species Geococcyx californianus. The sequence continues at coordinate 229,333 of VWPV01001821.1, read as the reverse complement.
ATGGTAAAATTATGGGTGACTTTTTTATTTCTTCACACAAATCATGTAAATATGGAGTGAAACATATCTGATGTGCATGTAATTTCACTTAGTTCTTGTTATGCTCAGAGAAAAGATTTGAATTTCCCTACGGCCTCTTCAATTGTTAGGGAGGGGGCAGTTCTGTGGGTTTTTTAATTGTATTTTTCATAACAGTACATTGCCAAAAATATTAAAGTCTCCCAAGGGCTCTAATGAAAGGCTATGTGTAGGTTAATGGATTATATTGAAAATCCAGTGTGTTCAAATGTGAAAGAAGGGGGTGTGTTTTCTCTTTCAATTTCTTTACATCTTTTATTCTCTCTGAACCAAATGGCTCACTAATGCATTTACAGCTCCCTCCTATTGAAAACAGCTGTGGCTTGATCTGTGAAACAGCCCAACCTACTCAACACAATGGCTGCCCTTCTCCCACCACCCACACCTACCACCCCTTCCTTCCCAGGGAGCCTGTATCACACAGCTGGCTGCACACAGAAGCCTGAAGAATCTAGGGCCCTTTTTCTGGCCTTCTTGGCTAAAAAGATAAATAATATTCCACAGTCTCCCCAGAAGTCTGAAAGTGCAGAAAAAATCTTCCTCTCTTCAGTCTGCTTGCGTTTCTTAGCATAGATGCAGGAAAACACCAAGCCTCCTGCAAGCCCAGAGGATTTCTGAAGAAAATGAGGGAAGAGGCAGTATCTAAATGCCAGCAAAACAGAGGAAAAGACATAGAAATCATTTTCCGGATGACTAATGCACCAGTCCAAATGCATACAGCCTCCCCAGATAAACTGCTGCACCTAATGCAGGGGATAATAATTTCTTCCACAGCAGCTACACGATATTTAATCATTTCCATGCAAGTTGTTTTAAGTAGGCTCAGCTCCAATGTTCCTGAGGGGTCTTTCTTGAGGAAGCAGCAAAAGACACAAACCACTAAGTCTTAAAAGACTGTCTAAGTGTCTTAATGCCTTTTATCCTGACTACACCTTGAGATGGCCAGTAATTTGTCTGGAAAAAAGCAGAAGGACTAACATTTGAAAGACACTTGCGATGTTCATATGTACCAATGACTGAAGTAATAACTGTAGGATAGAACATTCTTCATGGATGTTCAGTAATATGCCCACAAAATAAAATTATTACTTTCTAAGTGACATGGAACATTCAACATAATGATTTAAAGAATAATGTATCTATTTGTTTCTTATTCTCTGTGGCATTGTGTCCAGGATTCAGTGTTTACTTGTGAAAATGTAAACTAAATTCCCATGAAAACCTACTCTAAACTTCTCCCTGGGAAGCTCTTTAAACAGATTGACAAATGGTGTGTTTGTCTTCCAAAACTTGGTTAAAACTGATCATCTCTATAATGCCCTCATTGAGACAGTTGTCTTATTCAGTGATTTATCCTTTTTAGAGAATGACCTAATGAAGAAACTGTCTCACCACATCCTGGAAATGTTCTTTTCTAAATATGACCTACTGGAGATCTGTGATCAGATCTGGAAAAGGGCAAAACTATTTCTACAAAAAAACCCCCATTTAAAATCCAATGCTATCCAGACACAGACCTCCTTACTGAGATGTGGAAAATCACAGAGTTGGAAGAGCTACACTATAGCATAAAAAGGTGCATTTCATTACGAAAGGCATTGCAAGTTTGTGAACAACATCATGTCAGAATGCTTTCTATAAATCTCCTGACATTCATGGAATTTAGGAGGTGGTAATTTTCATAAGAGTGGAAGCAGTATCTTTATAAGGTTCAAGAAAGCAAATCCTGTAGAGATCTGAAATGGTAGATAATGTCTTATTTAGCTACCCTCTCTATCTGTATATAGGGTAGGTATTGAGCTAGCCACTAAAAATAGCTTTCTAATACACACTGTACTTGCACATACTTTAGTTGCTGAGTATTAATTGCTATTTGAAATCCCACTGCCACATTTAACAGCAGCAGGAAAGCTGGACATTAAATTGATTAAGTGAAGACATGGTTGCTGGTTTCATATAAAACTGTACAAAAGTGTATAATGATTAAAATAGTGGAAAAAAATTAGTTGCTGAAATTATTTTCAAGGCTTGACCATAGGAAGTATGTTGTACTCTCCCACAAAATTCAATAACTTCGTTTGGTGTGCTAGGATGATCCTCATATGTGTGTAAGCTTTCTGATAATGATTTCTAGTACTACAGGGAACCTAGCAGGATTTTTCAATATGCTGACCTGTTATAGAGAGGTCTGCTATCATTTGAGCATTTGGGCTACTTTCCTCCCAACTAACTGCATGGTTGACTGTTCGCTTGCTCTTTTTTTCACATAAAATGATAACAAAACCAAACAAACCCAGGCTTCTTATATCAAATTTTTATATTTATATGTAATAATTACTGCAGTACAAACATCAATTTTATAACAATCAGTCTGGGTGTTGTTATTTTTACTCTTAAAAGTAGCTACCTCACAAATTTTCACTTTCACTTGGATAGATAACTCCAGTGTCAGTTATTCCCCACAGAATATATTCAGAGAGGCTAGCTCTCTTCCCAGGTCCCAGCAACTCAACAAGATTAAGAGACAAGGGAGGAAATTTGCTGTCCTTTGGAATATGAGTTTGAGTGCATTCCCTCAGTCGTTTGCCCATCCTACCTTCAGCAGCATGTTTTGTAAGATATTTTAACAAACCACTTTTTTTTTCATATTGATTCAGTCCTTAACAAACTTCCCCACTGTCTGACTTTTTGAAAAAAGTGGTCTAAATCTGCTGTCATCGAAAAAGTCTTTAAGTACTCAAAAATCACTGTTCCTTTGATCCAGTCTAACGCTTCTCCCCTAAAAATCATGGTTGCTAAGATATGCCTGTCTAAAATACACACACTCAAGCTGCTCTCCCTTAGTCAATATTCTTTACTGCAGTAGTTTCCAAGAAGCCAGACAGAATCTGAATAACTCATTTAGATGCAAAAGCGATTTTATTTTTTCTCTTGTTCACTCTAATCCTCAAGTCCTTTATTCCTTTCTGCCATTCTGCTGTAATTCCAATCTGCATAATATGTTCTATACTATTTTGTTATTATATGCAACATTATAAATTTATCACAATGAATCTTAGATTTTACTATTATCTGCTAGGTTTTCTTGATTTTTAGATAAGGTTGTCTATTTCTCAGTGCAATATATTTTGATATTTGTATTGAAAATACTCCTGTTCTATTGCTAGCATAGTTGGTTCCTCTTGTTGTTAACACCAGTGGCAAAATCAGGCACTATGGGTGTCTCTGTTGGCACTTCATGATGACTCATTCATTTGCAATACAACAAAAGTATTCCACTCATGCTTGGAAGTTCTTGCCCTATGCAAAGTTTTTCAGAGTTCAGTACACTTAGATCAAAGGCTTTCTTTGAAGCAAACGAAATAGCTCTTAGTTCATTTGAACAGAGAAATTCTCCTTTTTTTTTTTAGTTGCCCTTCATATGGCAGAAATCCAATTGACTTGGTCCAAGAGAACCGGACCATATTAATTCTTGACAGAGACAATGATATAAACAGTATAATTCCTTGGAGACATTTAACAATAAAAAAATAAGGTTGAATTCCAGAGTGGAAAAAAAAAATGCAGAAGAGTTTTGTATAAAATTTAGGTATGTTATTTTGACTAGAATGTAAAACAGAACCAAAACAACAAAAAGAGGTACGGCAAATAAGCCAGTAAAGAAAAGATTATATGTTTAGCTTAGCCTTAGATAACTCAGGAGCCCCAACACTTCCTTCTTTTCTTTCTATAAAATTGATCTAGTGATTTATCTTTCAAGACTTAAAAAAATATTGTAAGTAGCAATTGTCTCTTGATTTTAAGAATGGGATACACTTTTACATTGAAATACCTGGATATCAGAAGTGAGTGACCCATGTGTGTCTGCACAAAAAATAAAGTGCTTGATAGCAATATTCTAGTCTTCGCAATTAGTTATACATTTCAAAATGTAAAGCTCAGGAAACAGAGACAAGAAAGGGAATAGGTGAAACCATATATAAGAGCTGATATGTTCAAGATGGATCTGGACTAGTTTAATTTATATCTTAGTTTTTTTGATGTAAGAGGATATATTTGAGAGGTGAAACTGAGACAATACTAATGGAAGAGGAGCTTTGGTGATAAAGCACCAAATCAAAGACAATTTTCTAATAGAACAACATTTAAAAACAAAGTTCCAATGGTAAAATGAGCAAGTGAATTAGCAAAATAACAGAATAATATTCATGCTTATTCCTACTAGGAATGTGACTTTTAATGTAAAATAATTTGTGAAATTGAACTATTTCAGAAAAAGTGGTTGTAACACAAATTACAATTACACTGCATTGCAGAGACACTGTGCATACACTCTCCATAATGTAACCAAACTATCATTTGTTATAATTGATCATTCAGGACGTATTCAGCCTGATTTAATAACACTTATGAACAAAGGAAACAAAGATATAATAGAAGTGAAGCCTTGCAACTAGCGTAATATATTCTAGCAAAGAGTTTGACTTTCTAAATTCAAAAACAGTTACCAAAAGGTGGATTATATATTGCATAGCAAAACCAGTTTCAAAATGTAGCATCTTACATGTAACTTCAGATGTGGTATCATCGATATTAGTAAAGTCATTTTAATTTAATTATGATAATAGACTATCTTTGTCCTCAGCTCCTAGCCCTGTTAATTGTTACTCAGATGATGAATAAATAACATTTCTAATTTGAGTGACCTCTGAATTTTCTTCACTTCTAATTCAAGAAATATTTCAATAGGAATGCAGGATTTAAATGCAGTTAAATTAATTAATATTCATTTCTATTCAGTTACAACAATATATAAACAAATAAATGTGTTGCTGCAGGTTTGAAAGATATTATAGTCCCTGTTATGCAAATAATTTGGAAAAAAATAAACCGCTACAAAAACATGAGGCTTTTCATTTAACATAACAAATTCACTATTGCCAATGGGAACGAAGAAATTAAAAAATGAGCATGCAGTCTCTGCATCTTGCAAATAAGGAGATTTTTTTAAAAGCTCTGCATAGAATGATGCCCAGAGTTTTCCTTGGAACTATCTATGCTTAAAGCATCAAAGTTAAAATAAAGCAATGAGACAAATCTGGAAAGATCTTTTCTACTTTTAATACATTAGAACAGAGCCTGGAGGCCCCATCAGAACTAATTAGCTGGACCTCTCCAAGTTTAAGAGGTTCAATACAGGACATGATTAACTATACAAATATAATCTTCAGCGTCACTGACCTGGCAGTACCTGGAGGCTGCAAGATTCTGTGCCTTAGACAGCTCTTCTCATGCCTGGCTAACACAGTTCACAAGCTCTCCTTTTGTTTTTGCATCACAGAATCCCACTAGAGAGCTCAGCAGCTGGTGACGTGCTTTCTATGTCAAACTGGAGTAAGAAGTTGAATTCAAAGGTGTTTCAAATTTCTCTGCCATTAAAAAAGAAATAAGGAAAAAAAGGCCATAAAAAACTACCACTTCTATGATTGCCAGTCTGAGGCTTTTGGAACAGATTTTGTCTTGGCTCAGAATAATTTTCTGATTCCTAATGAGCAGCTATGCTGTTGGTGTCAATTGTATTCCTTGAGTGACTTTGCTTGCAATGGCTGCAGATACAATATAAATAATAAATTTTAGTACAATGAAGTCCTTCCTGTGGATCTGTTATACTCCACTGCTATATCTTAGTTTCTGTCCTCCGCCTTCATTCCATATTAGCATTCCCCAGCTCAGGGAAACAGCACAAAAAGCATTGTTGGATCTTGTTGTACTAAAATTTCAAATCTTGCTCTCCATTTTGTCATTTTCTTAATCAAGAAGTTGTTGGTGCAAAAAAGACACAGCTATCTAACTTTATGTGTGCAAAGAAAGAATATGAGCTGTTACTGGTTTTCCAAAAGGCCAAGCAGTGGGACATCAAGAAAGTAGTCCATGACTGCGAGGAGCCTTACTTAGTAAGATCAACTGGGAGAGATGCCATGCATTTGCAAGCGAAGCAAGAAAACTAGGTTGAGAAAAATACTTTAATCATTTAAGGGCTTCTATGGATACTCAAAATGTCTTTCACTCTTGTAATTCAAGATGCAATGAGAGAGGAGGAAAGTTTGGCCCTATCCCTATAGCAATTAAGCTTTGAATCTTTCTAGCTTCTTGCCTGGGTTGTCCATATTCAAACTTCCAAAAACCTGGCTGACTGCCTATTATCTGCAGTTTGTACAAGACAGAGATATTTGACAACTCAAGGAAATATGTATAAGGAGGGTCTGTTATGATCCATGGTCCAAACATACTCTTGGGTTTCTTTACTGCTAGTATGATAGGGCAAAAGTCACAGCCAGACAATATGCTTTTCCCATTACCCTACCTTTGCTGGGACAACAAAATGGAATCTACATCTCTGATGCTTCCAGTTGCATTATCACTAGAATACCCAGTTTCTCTGTGAAGACCACTTTGTCACTCCTGACAGAATTGACCTCAGCAGCTTATTTACAGGTAGTGAGCATTAAAGCGTTTTCCATGTATGCCTTTCAATGTCTCATTGTAAATCAGAATTTTAGGTTTGATCTTTAGAGCTAGGTTCTTAGCTACTTTAGATGTCAACAGTAAAATAAACCGTGTGTGTGTGGCTTCAATAACCTGATGTCCCATTCCTTTGCAGTTACAGAAATATTGCATCACATTCTTTCCAAGGTCAGTGAGTCCTTGGGAAAGCAGCCAGTGAAATGGCTCTTGGAAGAGGGAGAAACTTTTTCAGCTCCATCTACAGAATAGAAAGGTAGCAGCAGAACTCCTTTGTTACATGTTCACCGCTGTAGCTTATGATGAAAAGCCTGATTACACGTTTTAAATACTCAGTATTGTAGGGTTTTGCCTATTTTATTAATGAATAATTGCACTGTATCATTTTTCACTCCTATACTAAGTTCTGGATGAGCATTTTCCATTTCCATAGCAGATATAGGGCATTACACAATAAGTCTCTTTTGTTCTAATGTTATTTAAATAAGATACTGTTTTACAATAGAAGTTTTAAGGTAATAAAAATACACAGTGCTCAAGCAAAATTCTGCCAAAAATTGTTACGCTAACTGATTTAAATGGTCTGAGTGTTTAAACAAGTATTGGTTAAATGATCCTTAGCACTGGCAAGTGGGGAAGACTGGTTTTGGAAATAGGCTAAGGAAATTAATTAGGTCCAAACACAAACCTGCCTTTTCTGTCTTTACTATTATTGGTTTTCCATTTCTAACAGAGTAGGATGTGTTTCTTTACATAGCATTTTCTCCTTCAGCTCCATACCAATGCTATGTTCCTTTGGCTACTGGCAAAGTCGCTAAATCAAAATCTGCGAATAAACTTCATATCACAAGGTACATACCTATTTTAATTACTTTTCCACGTGCTGAGAATATCTGTGGGCTGATTAATATAATTTGGTTTCATATAAAATCAAGTTACTGAAAAATAATATATTTCTCAGGCTTTCCACCAAGAGAATGTAAGTACTTACTAATAAAAAGAAATAAAATTTTTTACTTCAGAGTAGGATTATTAAACTGAATAAAAACTACAGGAGTGACATATCAGAATCCATTTGCAAATTAAGAAAGTTACAAATACTAAACAAAGCTGTAGTATGTGCTCACATCTAGATATTTAATATTGTCTTATAAAGAACAAGAAAAGGTGGGAAAATTATTTCTCTTACACTCTTCTAGATTATTAAAGTGTTTCTATTTTTTAAATCCTGTTATCTTACACTTAGTTCTCTGGATATATAAATTTAACAGTGAAGATTCAGATTCTTAAAATTTAGTGTTTAACAAGGTCTTTTCAATTCTCAATTTCTATTCTTCTTTATTTCTTTTTCAGTCCTCTTTAGCTAGAGGCAAGAGCTAATTCTCTGGAACATCCACATTTACTTTATTATTATGCTGTAAAATATCAGTAATACCCAGGGAAGAATAATACATGCAAAATATGAATGGAGAGACAAAAACTGGAAACGTAATATAAGTAGCCATAATTAAGGTGTGATAAGTCATAATAGTAAACTATTACCAAAAATAATTGGAATGTTTTTTAATCTACAAAACATGCAAGTAGATTATCACAGACACTTTTTACTCATTATTTGGAAGCCAATTAATTGGATGTATCGTGGAAGAAGAATCTGAAAAGTTTAAATGCTTTCTATGCCAAAACCAGTCTGCATTCTTAAGTTGTGCTTCTGAGCCACCTAACACAAATGGAATGAAATACAGAAATACAGAAATCAGACACGGATACCTGCACGTAGCAGCCCTCAATAGTCAGTAATGAAAACCAGGCATATCAAGTATGTAACTTATCTTAAGTGTCATTTCAAATAGTGCAAAAGAATCTTAATTTAGAAGAGTTATTTTCTCTGTTGACAATAATAGGAGTCTAAGCTACCAGAGTACGTTACAGTCGCATATTAGGAAGAGCAAAATCTAGGTGGTTAAGCTGTTGTACTATAAGACAGTATGCCAGAAGCCTGAAGAGTCATTTCAACAGACCAGCGCTAAATACTGAATTCAGAAACCCAAGGTTGGCAGGTAGGATCATTTTAGCTGCCATTTAGTATTCTAAGTATCATACTGAGAAGCAAGCAGGGTGCAAATCTCTCTGAAATGTGTCATACTCACCAGCTCAACGTAGTTGGCTTAGATCAAGAGTGTTTTAAAGGGTATTAGTAAAAATACTTTTAGGAAACTGAATCGTGTCCTGCCCAAATGTCACTGCCCCGCAATGAACTAATTACAAAAACAAAGAACAGTATAGCAAAGAATAATGAACAAAGGTCAGAATAGTAAAATTAGATGTTTCAATACTTTTCACATCCTTTTTACAGCAAGAAAGAAGCGTATATGATGGACCATTCCGAAGAATTCTCTGAGACTGTGGAAAAGGTCAGGAGCCACTTCCGTTAGACACAACATAGCTAATAAATTTGGCTTTCCAAGCTGGATCTTTAGCATGGGATTCTGAATGACCAACTAGACATAACTGAGATTCACAAGCAGGAAATCCATGCAGATATGAGATGGCATGAAGATGGCACATGCCATACTACTCCATGCTAAAAGGCCCTTTGCCTCATTGGTCTCACCTGGATCTTCCATGTTAGGTAACAAAGCAGGAGCTATTGCTTCTGGGAGAAAAGCTGATGAGGAAGGCACACCATTGCTATTATTTTTTATGTTCTTGGGGCACAGGGCGAAAAAAATTCCCTTGATTGATCTGGCAAGCATTAAAATGGGGTAAAAGAAAACATTATCTGAACAAGGAAAGCAAGTGTTAACAAATTGGTTCTAAACACATGTTGCAGAACTGAATTCTTTTAAAAAAAACAACTTCTAATGGAAATGTTGCCAACAGTAAAAATAACTCTTCCCAACTAGGAAATCTGCAAATATTAAAAGTAGGATGTGTTCATTTTCAGTTTCTGTTAAGCAGACTGGATAAAGAGCCTAGTTCCTCAAGCTTCATAATTTGTAACTTTTTAGCTGAATTCACCCTTTCATATGGATCAAAACTAATTCTTTCCTTTTTTAAGGATTTGTAGAAGCATGTCTTATAGTTCAGGAAATATGACTAGTGAAGTATACATTTAGAAAAGGGTTTTCTTTATTTTTCTGGAAACTTAGTAGTATCTAGACTGAGTATTATCTAAATGATTTTTGTCCTGCAACTGTCTTTGGCTCTGCCAACTGTCATTAATAACTAGTGAGAAAATTGTTATTTCCCTTAATTAAGTTTTTGACCAATTTGCTTGTTCTTCCACTTCCACTGTCTATCACACTGACCTCCATCATACTGAGGCAGTGGAGATATTCACATCTCATCTCAGTCCCTATTCTAATGTATGGAAAGTTATCATGCCTGGACACTATTTACTGCAATCTCTTTGTCTCCAACAAGACAGTTTAGGTGTAGACTCACATTAAAAAAATGCCTTAAAATGGCTGATTTTCTTACCACAACTGGTTCAATGCTTAATTGTCTTTATATTCTTCAATGTGTGCCTATCATTTTATTATCTAAATGGATTTATTGTACACTTCTGATTGCATAAGACTGGCCAAATAAAATGCTTGCAGCCACTAGGTCATACCCAGGAGAAACTTCATTTTTACAGTCTTCATCTCTTTTAGTCAGCTTCTTTCCCACCATATGTGAAATACACATTCTTGGTCAGAAGGGGATCCTATGTACAGTATTTGTATGAATGGAGTCATATGAATAAGTTAACATTCACCCAGTATAAAGATCTACTGTTAATCAAAAAATGGAAATGAAGGGGAGAGCAAAGAGGACAGAGCCAGGCTCTCCTCAGTAGTGTTCAATGACAGGACAAGAGGCAATGAGCATAAAATGAAATATGAGAAATTCCATTTAAGTGTAAGAAATGCTTTTTTACTGTCAGGTGGCCACACAGTGGCACAGGTTGCCCTGTCAGGCTGTGGAGTCTCCATCCCCCGGAGATATTTAAAACCTAACTGGATAAGGTCCTGGGCACTCAGCTCTAGGTGACCCTGATTTGAGGAGGAGAGGCAAGAAAAGATCTCCAGAGATGTCTTCCAGCCTGAACTATTCCACAATTCTGTAATTAGCAATGTAGGTAACAATATAAAAACCTTCAGCATGCCAGAAAATTGCAAGATTACCTCTTTCCTACAAATGTTTTGAAAACCATGCAAGCGGCTTTAACAGAATAATTGACTCAAGAAGTTAATTGGGTTTCTTAGAAAATCTACTTCCACAGTGCTGACAGGGCACTTGATAAAGCATATCTTCATGAAAAAGAGTTAATAAGAATCCCTTTGAGGCAAAAATTACTATAGGTTAGCCTGACAAAACAGCAATAGCAAGCAGGACCATTTTGTATGCAGAGACAAATCACTGAACAGACCAATCATGGGAAGTTCTACTGCAGAAGATTATGAGTTTCCATGCTCTTCTTTCCTGTCTAGGAAGTCAATAGGAGCTTTACCTGAAAAAAAAAAAAAAATCTACCTTATGCATTAATTCAGCATAGACTGTACAAGAAAATGATAGGTAGAACAAAGCAAACGCAATCTTATCTGATTTGGGGGTTTTTGGTTGATTTAAATCCGTGGAATACACCATGGACTTCACTTACTATGTATGAATTCTCCTCAAAAAGCTAAGCTTATCTAATAACTTTCTGACGTTCTCCATTTCAAGATGAATACTTTTAATTAAATAATAATACTTACAATTAATAAAAAACCTTCCCAAATCCTCTAAATCTTCTGAAACAATAATTTCTTATAAAAAATTACAAGTTGCAGGAACTTTTGAGGAGACAGTATTTCTTTGAAAGAACAAATCTTGAATTATTAAACATTTGTTCCTCTACTGTAGTTTTGCACAATAGCTTTATTGAAGATGACCAGCTTATTTGTAATATAGATAGAGAGAATCTGGATTAAAAGATATGGTACACATCTAGTAGGAGTAGTAACTAACAAACTAGTTTAATTTATTTGCGAGGGACTTCTTTGTCATTAGTTCTTATTTTACTTATACTAGTATGATTTTGGAACTTACTAACTTTGGAATGCTCAGTTCCGTAAGAATACGATTCCTTTTACAAGATTGGTTATTTTGTAATAGTGAATATCACATTACCATTCTAGTTTCTGAAATTCCTGCAAAAACATGCTCCATTCTGCATCATACAAAAATAAGGAAATTTGTTAATATGATACATCTTATTATGTCATGTATAGGTTTTGGGGTTTGCGGTATTTCTGAATTTTTTTGAGTAGGTCTTCTGTGTTGGGAAATCTGCAGGTTTTACAGTAAATCGAATTTGGAAACACACTAATCCTCATTCTTTTGCAATATTTACATTTTCTCCTCCATATAGGTGGTTAATTTGGAACACATTGACTGAAACTACCACTGATTACTCTGTATGGGAAAACAAACCAGCAAACCGGATCCAGAAGCCTTCCACCTACCACTGACAGCACATTTTAAATATTTTAATGTAATAGATGATACAATGAATTTAAGATTACTTAACAGTCTTGCAGCAGCCATTTCTTGGCTTATTTATTAAGGAAAAACAGATGGAAGGTGAGAACTGGTGAAGAACTTACAATTTGTGCAGTACAAACAACATGATTGAGTACAGGGAGCACAGCAAGGGGAAGGCAGAGAGATAAGAGGGAAAAGATGCACCAACTGTAAATAAGGTAGAGATCAGCAGAAGAAACTATAAAGCAAAGAGAAAGTGTAACTAGTGTTGGAATTGTACAGGTTAAAAACCTTCAATTTGATATAGAAGAGGAAGAAAAATACCTAACAGCATAGTGCCAGAAGTTTTTTACCAGGCTACCACAATAAAAGGTGACCAAAAGGAGACAGTTTACATGTCATCAAGAAAGAAACTGGAAGAAAGTAAAATCCAGATTTTTTTTCATCTGTCATTTGAGTTTTGGGTAGATTTTGCCAGTTAATGACGCATTTCATGTTATCTCATACTTCCCCATTTCATTTTCCCATCATATGTAGTTTCAGTTATCTGTTTACTTCATTAAGTCAGTCCTTTTATTATTTTTGTTCCTTTCATCTGAGTAGTAGACAAATGATATCCACACATTTCCTCCACTTTTCCAATTTACTTTGTATTTAATTTTTCTGTCATCACTTTCCTATGCAGCTCATTTCCTTTGAATTAATGCATTGAACCAGGACAAGAAGCAATGAGCACAAACTGAAACACCAGAGCTTCCTCCTGACTATTAGGAAAAACTTTTTCACTGTGAAGGAGCCCAAGCAGTCCACAAGTTGCCCAGTCTCCATCCTTGGAGATACATAGCAGCCTGTGGTCCTAGGCCACCTGCTCTAGGTGCCTGTGCTTGAGCACGGGCCTGGGCCAGATGACCTCCAAAGGTCCCTTCTGCTTTAAACATTCTGCAATTTTGTGAATGTCTTCTTTCCAATGAATGTATTCAATCTTCTTTTCACCTTTCTTCCATTTAATTTGTTTTATTCAGTTCTATGCTGCCATTTGCTATTCTATTTTATACTCTCTGTATATAACACTGCCCTTCTAACATACATAACATTCTGATTTCTCCTTGGGAGTGTTCCCAGAGAAATTGCTGAAGGGAATAGAAGAAATTGAGTTTTCAGAAAAAGAGAATTATCTGCTAAAGTTAGAGGTATAACAGCCCCAACTGACACCATGGGGTGACAAAACTGATCCCAGTACAAGTGATGCTAACTGCAGGATAGAAGGCATGAAGGACAGACATCCAAGTGAATATTTGAATCATGACTAAAGCACTTGTTTCAGCTATTTTTCTTTTCACAGCAGGAAAACCTTAAAAGTTTAATTTACAATTAAATTAAGCTTTTGATAGATGGACGATGCCCTCTTCAGTGAAGACACTACATTAACCTCAACTATGTTGCTCATGAAATGTGAAATTTATTTATTCTTTAGCTCTTCATATGTATGGTAACCATTACTGTATTTACTCACTGAAATCCTATATGCAATTTTTTCTTCTTTCAGATTTTACTTTCATGCATGGCATGACTGCAAATTGAGATTTTATTTTTAAATTAAAGACTAGTTTAATACAGTATGCTTTGTATTATTTTCACTTCAAGAATACCGTATAAGGAGAAGATGCCAGAAATAATATCTTTTGGAGCTACAAAAATCAGAACCACTTAAAACAGCAGTTCATAGATTGGCTGGGTTACAACCTGAAGTTACCTGTCTGTCCTCACATTCTAACAAGAGAACCATATAAAATCAAGTTGAGTCCAACTGGGTGCCTAAATTTACAGGAGAGGAACAGTGGAACAAGGCTCTGGATCACGGAGCTCCAGAACGGCACAGAGGCATAAACACGGGGTGAGATTCACCTTTCCAAACCTTGTTGATAATATATTTACATATTTATACATTTTCTTAAGTTTTGCTAAACAGTAGCATTTAGGAGATGGCACGAAGATATGAGATAATATGCTATACAAAAACCCTGCAATGGGAAGCAAACAATAAGTTACTAGAACGAATTACACAAACTCATTTGGCACAATTTGGCTCAAGTATTCTACTATTTAATGGCCATTTTCTGTTCTCTGCTTGTTTCTTGATTATTTCTAACAGTGTTACACTTAAAAGCTCAAAAATCCCTTGTGCTAACACAATTTTGCATTTACTAGAATTAATTTTGCTTTACAGGTAATGGTCCAGAAATAAGAAGTTTCTCACCACGTCTAATACAAAAGCACCTTAAATGTTCAGACAAATCTTCAGGATTCTGCTACAGCAAGCAGCAAATGAGGAGGCCTATTTCCCAGGTCAGAACATTCCAGCTAAACCTCTGATCCATTAAGAAGCCCACAGGAAGGCAACACACAGAGAAATTCTTGGCTTTGTACCCAAAGAAATTAGAAGGCAAAGTCTGATAAACAGAGTCAAGTTTTGAAGGCTGGTGTCCTAAATCACAGCAGGTTAGAAACGCCTGTTCTAAATGAAGAAAATTAAAGGTCATGCTTATCTTTTTACCAAACAGAGCTTTTGCAATTTAGAGGCCCAGACTTTGAAAACACAACATAGGTTTTCACTTCTCTTTCATTTCCACAGGGCATCACCCTCTGCCATCTCAGTAAATCTTTCTTCTGATCCTTCCAAACACCAGTGATCTGTGTAACCTCACCTCTGTGTCAGTGAAAACTGTCCTCCTGCAGTAGTACTTGCAGACTACATAAAATTTTCTGGGCTTGCCATCAANTGTATTATTTTCACTTCAAGAATACCGTATAAGGAGAAGATGCCAGAAATAATATCTTTTGGAGCTACAAAAATCAGAACCACTTAAAACAGCAGTTCATAGATTGGCTGGGTTACAACCTGAAGTTACCTGTCTGTCCTCACATTCTAACAAGAGAACCATATAAAATCAAGTTGAGTCCAACTGGGTGCCTAAATTTACAGGAGAGGAACAGTGGAACAAGGCTCTGGATCACGGAGCTCCAGAACGGCACAGAGGCATAAACACGGGGTGAGATTCACCTTTCCAAACCTTGTTGATAATATATTTACATATTTATACATTTTCTTAAGTTTTGCTAAACAGTAGCATTTAGGAGATGGCACGAAGATATGAGATAATATGCTATACAAAAACCCTGCAATGGGAAGCAAACAATAAGTTACTAGAACGAATTACACAAACTCATTTGGCACAATTTGGCTCAAGTATTCTACTATTTAATGGCCATTTTCTGTTCTCTGCTTGTTTCTTGATTATTTCTAACAGTGTTACACTTAAAAGCTCAAAAATCCCTTGTGCTAACACAATTTTGCATTTACTAGAATTAATTTTGCTTTACAGGTAATGGTCCAGAAATAAGAAGTTTCTCACCACGTCTAATACAAAAGCACCTTAAATGTTCAGACAAATCTTCAGGATTCTGCTACAGCAAGCAGCAAATGAGGAGGCCTATTTCCCAGGTCAGAACATTCCAGCTAAACCTCTGATCCATTAAGAAGCCCACAGGAAGGCAACACACAGAGAAATTCTTGGCTTTGTACCCAAAGAAATTAGAAGGCAAAGTCTGATAAACAGAGTCAAGTTTTGAAGGCTGGTGTCCTAAATCACAGCAGGTTAGAAACGCCTGTTCTAAATGAAGAAAATTAAAGGTCATGCTTATCTTTTTACCAAACAGAGCTTTTGCAATTTAGAGGCCCAGACTTTGAAAACACAACATAGGTTTTCACTTCTCTTTCATTTCCACAGGGCATCACCCTCTGCCATCTCAGTAAATCTTTCTTCTGATCCTTCCAAACACCAGTGATCTGTGTAACCTCACCTCTGTGTCAGTGAAAACTGTCCTCCTGCAGTAGTACTTGCAGACTACATAAAATTTTCTGGGCTTGCCATCAAAGAGAAAAAAAAAGGAAAGGAGGACAAACACAAGAAGTATTTCCATAACAAATGACTGAATAAAAATAAAATTTATATACAAGATGACCTTGTGCAGAAAACTGTGAGGGATATCACAGTTCACATCTTGTACTAAGCCTGTCAGAATCACAACTTCCTGGACCTGAAATCAATTTCTTCTTTAGTCTCTTTCTCTTTGCCAGTCTTCACACTGAAAAATGGAAAAATAATTTAGCTTAATTTTTTGCTTCACTTCAACAAGAATCTGTTTAAATGTTAACTGTGAAGTCACCAGAATAAAATAATTTATTTAAAGTAAAAAAGAAAAAAGTATCCCTCATTTAAAAAAAATCTAATAAGCTAGGTGCTTTATGAATAATTAAATTGCAGTAGCAACTGAATCAAGACTCTTGCTGGTTCTTTTATCATGGCTGGGCACAAAAGATTAAATTTTAGTCTTTTGCTGAATTTTCATGGACCTGGTTACCATTTAATTCTTCAGACAAGCACAAGCTGCTTAAGATGTGAAACAGAACATAAGGAGGATACTCTGGTTAGTATTGGAAAAGCATCTCGGTTGAAATTATATTTATGCTTTACAGAAGACTACTACAATAAAAATGTTCTTAGCCTGAACTTACGCCTCTGTACACTCTTATGTTTCACTATAGGAGCCTGCAATACAGCTGACTATATTGTTCAGTTCTCTGAATCATCTTGTAAACAAGGTGAATCTACCTCCAGTAGGAAACTGACCCACTGGTACATAATGGTAGTAAAAATAGATGATAAAACTGCACAGTCTGATGATGGGATGTAAGGAAATCAACACACAGGAAAGCTTACTGGATAAAAGAATCTGCATAATTAGATGGAAATACATCTTGGGCATGCTCAGGTCACAATTCGCTGCTTGTGACAGACAGTTAATAAATGCAGACATTTTTCCTGAGACTGGCAACTAGTTGACCAAATACAATCTTTTCACAGTTCACCAAAACATAGTTAATAAAATATTCTATAAAACTCTAAGCTAACTGTGTTTGCTGTCTGTACAAGTAAAAAAGGATTTTGATATAGTTAACAATTATGGGGAAAAGTTAAATTTGTAAATCTGAACATGCTTTCCTTGTAGCCATAATTTCCTCCAAAAAACTCTCCTTTTCCTCGCCAGAGTGATGGGTACTCTCCAGATCTGAAGAACTACAGTTTATGAGACAATCTTAAATCAAAAGATGGTATTTTGTTTCTTAGTACCCAATTAAAATATAAATATGACGGATATGAATCATATAGAAACTACTTTAAAAATGCTTCCTACATATAAAAAAAAAAAATCAGAAAAAAAAATGTCATCACTGTCATCATGATAAAAGCTAAATAATTCAAATAGCTTTTAAAACTTGGAAATTTTTTCAACTGGAAAATTGTTCACAGGTTAAGCGGTTTCAAATAACTTCTAGAAAATAGGACACAGTACATATATATAATGGTGTTATTACTTAAATCAAATTCCATGACAAAAAATGTCAGAAGAATAGAGAAGAATCACTTTTGTTTCTTTCAGATATTTTTTTCCTGTTTAAAGATTATCCGTTTGATTTAAAGATTTTTTGATAATATGTTTTTCAAAGGAATTGAAGAAACTTCCCTACCAAACCACCAAACTTTCGTATGTGGAAAAAGCAACACTATATAGAGCTGACAAATACATTTAGTGTTGGCGCTTCAGAAGGCTAATCCTTGGATTGCTATACAGCAACCTGTACTATCTAACACATACATACAATAAAACTTCTGAAGTCTAAAGGCCTAGCATTATGATTTCTATATGACTTAATATGACATTTTTATGCGATCTTCTAATTTTGAGAGATTATTTTTGTAAAATGTCTGTGACATAAAAACTGCAATAGGTTTTTAATAATTATTTTGTTCAAGGAAGATTATGAAGGTGTGTGAACTTGTCTGATTGTTTGCATTGCATTCCTAATTTACTATAAACTGTATCAGAAAAATGCTTTTGTCTCACACAAGCTGCAGGCTTATGAATACAGAAACTCCCTGTTCAAAGGAGGTTAAATTTTTTTCACTGGTAGGTACAAACAGGCTAGTTTAAACAAGCTAAATTTATGTTGTGTGTCACACCACTAGTTCTATTTAAAAATTGAGAAAACATAGCATCTGTAATTGTTGGGGAGTAAAATGTCAGGGGAAAGCAACTACAGCCAACGTGCTCAGAGCGAGCAGTCATCCTAGCCCAATATTGCAACTTGTAGTCTTGGAGTACAGAAACTCTGGCAAAGAAAGATGCAAAAATCAGATTTTCAGGTTCTGCAACAAAAACAACCTAGAGATCTCGCAGTGCCATTACTTCCTTTCTGGAGAGCTGAATTTTCTACAGAAAGATAGCACCAGAGCAACCATGAGCCTGAGAAAAGCAGCTGACTCCTGCCAACACAGCAAGACTCTGCAGCCAAGGAGGTGCCTCCATTCACTGTGAAGAGCCACAGGTTTAATATTGGCAAGCTTGATCTGGATCAGGGGAGAGACAAGAGACACACAATGACCCTGAACCAAAGAAGAGTTAAGGGGATGTACTCACCAGAGGAGAACCCCAGTCCTCTGACAATAGGAAATGGTATCAAGAGAAAGTCTTATCCGTATCTCTCTACTGACAAGAGGAAAATCTCATTTCCTCCTCTGATGCACCAACTCAGACCTTTCACTGAGCTGATTCAATGCTCTGAGCCAGCAGAGAAACATCCCTGTCTTCTGTTGAGTTGAATGGACTTACAAGTGAAAGAAACCACAGCCTCACTAGGACCTTAAGGAACTGGACTGTTATGTATGTGTTAGCATGGAAGGGGTTGGTTGTTTCCTCCTAGAACACATTGCTTGGCAATGCTCATTTGTTTAACTCATTGTTTGTGAACACAGAAGAAAAGTTTGCCAAGTGCCAAGATTTAATATTCTGGTTACCTACTAAAAGGCCTAATTCAGTGCTTTTTCAGCAAAGATTCTTGGAGGTTAAATGTTCCTTAATCAATGCAAAACCAACATAGCTAAACGCAACCTTTTTCCACACAGACACTTGTTTTGTAGCATGGAAACTGGTGTGCTCCAAGTGACACATGCACTTATGAATGTTATATAAAAGATTATTATGTTAAAAGATTTTAAAACACACTGTGTGCCTCAGAAGCAAAGAAGAAATAATTCAAAACCACAAACACAGTAGCTTACTTTTATGACCAGACTCTGAACTGTGGCCGTGTTTACTTGTTGCTGCATGAGCGGGAAACGTGATTCTGTTTTGTATTGTAGTGCTACTCTAGTTGAATGCCCATCAATATATCATATCTAACAGAGACTACAATAAATAGGAAATAAACAGTAAAAAAACCCAAGCTAAATAAGAGTGCTTTAAACATAGTTCTCAGCATGTTGCACTTCACATTGTCCTTTACTCCTTTGAAATCAGATAGAAATATGATCAAATAGGTTTTTTATTCCCACGTTGCATATAAGTAAGATAATTATAATTAATTATGACAATTCAGAATATGTTTATTAGGAAATCGTATTCAGGCTACAAGTAAGGAAATGTCTTTGTACAGAATGCAACTGTTTGAGAAACAAGCACGTCCCTCCACCTCCCATCATAATTTTACATGTCCCATCTTATTTCAAGGAACAGCTGCACCTCCTAGAACAATTATAACTCTTGCTATGAAAGTGATCATCTTGCTTAGGCAGTTAAATACTGATCAACAGATCCTGGTAAGGTAATTATTTTGTAATTTTAGAATTCCACTTCCCTTCTTATTGTTCTGTTTACTTCCCCTCTCACAAAAACTAGGTTCAGCCAGGTGGCTACCTGTATGATACAGGCACAGCAAGATGAATAGCTCCTAAGTATTGCAGCACTTTTCTCTCTTGCAATGCTATTTACAACCAGGGGCATTTCCCTGAAGTGCTGGCAGAGCTATTTAACTTCACATCTCATCTTAGCATCGAGATATTTTTTGTTGTTGTTTTCTGGGGTTTTTTCACTTTCCTGACTTAAAAAGCTTCCTGTTGTACTAATGTGTAAACAAATTGTGAGATCCCAATTATTTTAATTGCTGAAATTGTCATCCCTTTTGTCATCTACACAGCTAGAGAAGTCATATCGTCATATCACTACATATCATTGCTATCAAACAACATATCTAAGTGTGGGTAAGTAAGAGCTGCAGGGAAAATAAATTGAATAAAAAACTGTTTCTTCTCCAGTTTCAGTCATGGGGAAAGGAGAACAGATTTGGATGGGTATAAACCATTTTTTTCTGAGTTGAGGAAAATGCTGTGTATAAACCCATTACATGCAGTCACCTCTAAATAATCCCTGGCTTGTTTGCAGATGGGATACCAAGCCCCATCAACTCTCACAGCTGAAAGAGAAAAATCATAGACATTCTCTTTCCTTTACACATTTTAAACTCTCAGGAAAAAAACCCAACCCTGCTAGCTTCTAACAGGTTTAAACAGCATAGTCAAATTATACATTTCCTGCACTGGAGAAGTCTTATTTTTATGAAATCACTTGGATTCCTCAATTAGCATTCAAAGATCCTGACCCTGACGTTACCAGCATATAAGAACAACATCACACTCAAACTGACCTAAAGTGCCCTGCAACCTCACTGTCAGCCAGATTTGCTTTGTCATGCCCTTTTCCGTGCTGGTTCAGGAAACTAACCAGATAAAAAACACTTAAGAAAAATGTGTGGTTTAGCCAAGTCATTTACCTGAACTGATTCTCTAACTGGCCATGAGTGTCAGTTCCTCTGCCTGGCAAAGGACAAGACCATGTGGCCAGAGTACTGGATTTAGACTGTTCTTAGCAGCATTATAGCACATATATGCTCAATCCAGATTATCAAAGTAAATTTGCATACCAACAGCAGTCCAGCTTTAATAGCACAAAGATTTGGGTGTCCTCAGAGAGCAAGTCCTTATAGTAAAAGGCAAGTAATGAAGTTCTAAAACTATTAGTCTTTTATTTGCTATCTAAATTAATAACCTTGGCACAGAAAACAGCAATACATTAATGAAAGCTGATTTATACAAGTCTGTCATCTGCAAAGACATAACAGCATACAAAAATGACTGATTTTGAAGAGGGCAAGAATATGAGACAGCATTTAGCTATACTAAATGCAAGGTTATATGCTCAGAGATGACTATTAATTATTTCTAACTTAAGGTGATCCCTTAGAAACAGAGGGATGAAAAAGGCATAAGATCACTAATGGAATACAAAATGAGTATGAGCCACCAATGGGATACAGCTGTGAACAACAGACGCAGTAACATAATGGTAAATGCAGGAGATAAAGTGAAATATTAATGCTGTTGTACAAGCTGCTAGTGAAATTATACCTTTTTTTTTTTTTTCAGTTTTTGTTATATTCAAATACAAGGGTGAAAATCTGAATTTGATGTATGGGCACTGAGCAAGTCCTTATGTAAAAACTAGTGACTTCAATGTGTCAATTGCCTTTTGTATGGCATTTCTTCTACCTTCAGCACAATGAGACCCCAATTTAAGTGACCATAAAGTGCTATGCCAGTCTGGCAGCATTGTTCGACCACAAACGCCTCAGTCCCCAGTGAAAGATGTCCTTCCTGCAGAAGGCAGCAAGTGGAAAATATGCACGCAGCCTGCCCAAATATTTTCTACAATGGTAACACTGACATACTCAGAGTTGGAAACCTGGTCATCACCTGCATTAACAAATGAAAAAGCATGAAAAAACCCTTTGTATTCCCAGGCACACTTATGTGTTTAAAATAAATCAGCTTGCCAAAAGTTAAACAAACCCAGACACTGCCGATTTTCTGCCACACAAGCACCCACCACTACTGCAACCAAAATTCCAACCTCTAGTTCCACCAAGAAATGAAGGACTTTGAATATTAAGCGAGTGGAAGTTGGTGTGTATTTGCATCCATCTTTCTCTGCATAGCTGCAACAAGCACCTGCAGAACACGGCTTTAATTTGGAAGAGGGAAGATTAAAATCAAATATTAGGAAGAAATTCTTCACGATGACAATGGTGAAACATTGGAGCATGTTGCCCAGGGAAGCTGTGGGTGTCTCCTCCCTGGAAGGATTCAAGGCCAGGCTGGATGGAGCCTTGAGCAGCCTGGTCTGGTGGGAGCTGTCCCTGACCAAGGCAGAGGAGCTGTAACTGGATGGTCTTTAAGATCCCTTCCAACCCAAACCATTCCATGATTCTGTGATGAATATTTAATATTTTGGTTTCAGAGCAACATACAGAGTCGAAACCCTAGGTAACCAAACCCAAGGATGAACCATCCCTGCTCCCGCACACTGCATGTATATGTTTGAATACACACACATATAAATTTGCACACACCAATACACCCGCGGTTATATATAAGCACGCATTTAAATCCAGGAGACCCCTGCTGGGAATCATCCTTGTTTAATGGCCCCACACCCCCGACCCCACTGGCCCGGTGCGAGTCGGCCACGCTGCCACACATCATGTCCCTCAGCCATGCCCGGCCCGTGAAACCATGCCCGGCCTGGGGACGCCACCCGCCACACCCTCGGTGCCGTCTGGCCCGGGGCCCGCAACCCGCCACCTGCCAAGCCCGCCACCTTCCCCACCCCTCCTCCTCCCCCCGCCGCCGCCGCCGCTCCCGGGCCCCCAGGTCGCCACTCCGCGACGCCTACGGAAGCGCGAGCGCCGCCGTACCGGGGTCCTATCTGCCGCGGTGCAACCAGAGGCACTGCCTCATCAGAAATCCTCATCTCCGTTCTCCCATGCACCTCTTCCATCCCTCAGCCTCTCCCCTCCCTGTTCCAGTCGGTGCTGAGGCAGAACAACCGCCCCTTGCTCCCTCGTAGGGGCTGGAGAGGCAGTTTTAGTTCTGTTTTGCCAGTCAGGCGCGCCGAGGGCAACTCAGAAGGCGGAAGGGGCAGCGAAAGCCCCCTCGGGCGCCGGGCGGCGGCTGACGTGTCCGAGGAGAGCGGCAGCTGCGAGCATCATGTGAGTCAGGAAGGGAAGGGGCGATCCCACTAACCCCTTCCCCACAGCCCTAACCCGGTGCTCTCTTCTTGTTTTCCCCAGGTCAAAGGTCACCTTTAAAGTGACGCTTACCTCGGACCCGCGGCTGCCCTACAAAGTGTGAGCGGGCTGGGGTAGGGGTAGGGGTAGGGGTAGGGGTAGGGGTAGGGGTAGGGGTAGGGGTAGGGGTAGCGGTAGCGGTAGCGGTAGCGGTAGCGGTAGTGATGCGTGATGCGTGATGCGTGATGCGTGATGCGTGATGCGTGATGCGTGTAGGCTGTGAAGGCTGTGAAGGCTGTGAAGGCTGTGAAACCAGTGGCACTGCAAACATGGGTGCTCCTGGGCCATGTGGCTTTTAATGGCCGTCCTGACTAGGCTGTTGAATGGGGGAAAAGATGTTTTTCTCATGTAATCATAGAATGGTTTGGGTTTGATGGTACCTTAAAAGATCATCCATCTCCACCCCCCCTGCCATGGGCAGGAACACCTCTCACCAGCCCAGGCTGCTCAAGGCCACATCCAACCTAGCCTCGAACGCTTCTAGGGAGGGGGTATCCACAGCTTCCCTAGGCAGCCTGTTCCAGTGTCTCACCACCCTCAGCGTGAAGAATGCGAAATGAGAAGTGGACTTCTGTGGTGCACTGGCCTGTCATGGCTTTGCTGTCTTCTTCTACTGTTACATGTATCCGTTTAGGATTCAATCTAGACTTTAAATTGTACACACAGCTTTGGTAAAAGTATTACCATTGGTAAAAGTGAAATATTAATTAATAGTTCAATAGCAAATTACATTGCTTTTCAGTTTGTCTTATCAGTTATGTATTTACTTACATTGTAATTGCAGGTTAAGTGTGCCTGAAAGCACGCCTTTCACAGCTGTCTTGAAGTTTGCTGCAGAAGAAGTAAGTATAAAGTGATTACATTGGGTAGCTTTTTGAATATTCATGAAAGTATGGAGATTTAAAATTAAAATTAAATGGTTAATTCAGTACAAAGAATGCGCTTGTTGGATACGCAAAGCTCTGTTGCTGTTAGTAAGGGACTGCCAAAACTTTCAGAATCTGAAACTTAGCAATTCTTGCATGATTCATGCATCAGCAGCAGATCTCAACACACTTCCTGTTCTTTTTTGCAATTAAATTAAATCATTTTATGTCAGTAATATACAAATTTATGATAGGGAACATAATTAAAGGATACTGCTCTTGAATAGTCAATACTCTAAATTGCTTATGTAGACTATCCAGAAAATTCTTTCGATTTATTTAGGAAATTCGTAACTTCTTTTCACATTCAGTTCCATTAATCTCTGAGTTTGGAAGACGTAATTTTTTATTATAGAAGATACTGAGATTGAGCATATGGGATAAATTAAAAAAACAAACTTAAGTGGGTAATACTTCGTTAATGTTATCTTTGGTCTCTTAGTGTTTGCTCTTTCAAATGGAATCCAAAACCAATAAGTGCTTGTGTAATGTAATTGAAGAGATGCATCCTGTTCGTTTCTAGTTAAAAGATGCTTATCTAGCTGTAAACAGCAAAATAAAGTGCTCAAAAGCATAACGGCTTTTTTATCTAGTTAGCAAAAAGATTCAGCTGAGAGTCTCTTCTTAAGATTTCCTTTCTGTCTTTTAGGAAAAATTGGGAAATTTGGGGTTAGTGAAAATGTCATTTGTTCAAGCATTGTAATTGTAATAAAATAAATAATTAGGAAGGATAATCAAATAAGTGTCTTAAGTCTCCTTATGTTAGTGTTACACCACTATGTGACAAAAGTTCTTAGTGGAAACACAGCTTGTGAGGTGTGAGGCGGTTGATTATTTGTTGTAACTTCAATTGAACAGAACAATATACAGAATAGCAAATGCTGTTAAAGATATTTGCAAATTTAATTGTCTTTTTTTTAACTATGTTTTACTCCCATTTATTTTAGTCTGCGCTAATGTAGCTGTGTCCACAGAATCCATAAAGACCTGAACTGAAAAGTGTGCTAAAAGTAGTATGAGGAACTGGGAAAGGTTTGACTGGGACTGAACCATTTGAGACACCAGGAGTGAGGGGCCAGATCTCTTGTGAGGGTTGCTAAAAAAACTGTTCACCTACTTATGTAACTGCAATGTTAGTTGGTGATAGGATCCTCTGTGAAATGGATTTAGAGAAGAATTAGTTATTTAAGTATTCACATTTAGCAAACCATTCTTTCAGTTGCTGTGAGTATTTTGAGCATCCATGGGAGTTTTGCTGTTTGACCTGAAGACTACTCTGGATCAGCACAATTTTATAGAGCAATTGTAGATGTGTTTTGGAAGCTCCATATGATATGTATACGTTAGCTGTTATGAGATGATATATTTTTTACATTTACACTGTTAAATATGTAGGTTCTGTTTTGTCAACTTCATTATTTAAATCTTGCTCTGAAGAAAAATTGTTACTTTCCTAATGGCCTTTCTAGAGTGGCACTGGTATCTAACTTACCTTTTGCAAAAATTACTGTTTTCATGTCACTCTGCAGGATGAGGAAGTCACGTGATTCATCTGCTATGGATAAAGAGCTGAGAGAGAATAAGTTAAAAAAATTGCTAAATTTTGTGTGTCTTGCTAGTTTTACACTATATTAATTATTAAGTAGCATGTTCAGGTGTGGTATCTGTGAGCTTTAGCTGTTGCTGTTAACACACGGAGTTTCTGCAAATCACACCTGGAAATCTCAAGTTGAGCTATCAGAAAATGAGGAAAGCGCAGCCAATGAATGCCGTTAAAAAGCATGGCTAAAGTGACTTGTACAGCAGATAGGAGAGCTCTGCAGTTGTTCCAGGCAAACACTGAATGTTAACATTCCTAGTTAGCTGCTCTTTCTCTTGTGCAATGTAGAGAAGAGCATGAAGTGCTTTGAGAGAAGGTTTCACTGATACTTGATAATTGCAGAGACATGAATCTTTTACTTTGTGGGTTGTTCATTGTGTTAAAGGAAGTCCAAGGAGCAACCTTTCATCCTCAGGCCAACCAAGTAGCATTGGTTGACTTGCATCTACCCTATCCTTTTTGTCTCGTGTGGTGTAACCACATTAAATAGCACAGGATTTTTCTTCAGCCCTGCCTGACCTTCCTCTAGTCCTGAGAAATAATTATTTTTGGCTTCCCGATCTCAGTTTAGATCTTCTGAAATAGCTTGAAGCCTGTATGCTATGCAGCCCCACCGGAATAAGGCTTTTCATATTGTAAAACTGATTGCAAATGATGTGTGGGGAGGTGGGGTATTGTGGAGACATGAGGTGGTTATCAGGGGTGCAAAGCTTGCTTAGACGGGTGTTAGAAATCTGAGGAGGGAACCAGATGTGATGGAGGGCTGTTAGTGCTTCTCTTAGTAAACAAATCCTGGAGTGAAATCTCCGCTTGGAGCAGTGCAGTTGGAGAGGTCCCAGTAAAGCCAGGGAGAAAGCTAGGAAACTAGGCAAAATTAACCAAGATTAGCTCAAGCTAATTCTTGTTAGACACAACAGGTATGCTTCTTACAAGTTCATTTCCATATATTTCAGGTATTCTTTTATTTAGTACAATGAGAACTAATATCTTTCAACTTAGGACTGAGGCTTAACATTTTGTATTTTATCCAATGAGTAATGATAATTTGTTTCAATTAGTTGTTGACTCCTGCAAATTTCTCGTTCTATATTGAGAACTCTAATCAACCTTGACTTTAAACTTTCAATCTGGGTCTGCTATATCTATAAATCTTAGAGGAATCTTTTCTTGTAACTTTTTTGTACCTGAATCAGCTAAAATTATAATTGCTTTGACTATTCCCCATATATTTTCTCCTTTAACTATGTTATTTGTGCTACTCTTATTTCCCTTAGTTCAAAGTTCCTGCAGCAACAAGTGCCATTATAACAAATGGTAAGAATTTCGTTTGTATGTATTTTTTAATAGTTTTTCTATTGTAATTTCTGTGAAGGTGTATTGATAACAGCAAAAATGTCTGTCACAATCTCTACAGATTGCAAACTGAGTTGAGTAATGTTGCAGCATTATTTAAATTGCTTGGGCATGGAGTGAAGGTGTTAAACCACTAATACTATTAATTTGGTTTTGCCCAAATATAAAAACCTTGGGTTTTCTGTGCTGAAGATTTCTTGTTAGCTCCTGTCATTACTAGTTTTGGTTATAGGAAATAGCTGCATAAAGACCTGATGTAATAATTATATCTTGTAATAATTCTATCTTGTTGGTATAATCTTTGAACTGTAAGCTTATGTAATATGTCTGTTTCATCTTCCTCACCATTTTTTTTTTCTAGATGGTATAGGAATAAACCCTGCACAGACAGCAGGTAAGTTATTTATGCAGCTCAACATTAAAAACCTGTTATTTTTCTTTTAAAACTAATGCATAGCACTCAGTATTGATTTATATTTTAAGTTTTGATTTCTTAAATGAGAGAAGTTGGTTGGAAACTTTTCAGGGTAGTGTCTAAAAGGTTAAATACACAGAAATATTATTCATCATTTGTTTATTTAGGTCTGTGAACAAATGAGGCACTTCTAATCTTCAGACTTGGCTATTTAGTGTGCAGTTTAAAGAGCGGTACTGTACCCTTGTCACAGAAAAGTGTAAAGTTTTCCCCATCTCCTCTTGAAATACGTGGGAATGTAGTGCAGATTCTGAATTGTCCATTGTCTGGAAACAGGCTTCTGTGGACTTGTACTTGAAGAGCTGAGCTTTGAAATTTGGAAATGACTAAAGTAATCTAATTTAAATTCATTTGAGTCAAGAATTATGGTGGAGTGGAGTATCTTGTTAGGGAAGAAAAGTTCACTTTCTACTAAAAATGGCTTTAGTGCTTGTGGAACCTAGTCATCCAGTGAAAACTGCATCTAATTTTACTGCCACTTGCAAACATGATGAACAGTTGATGGAAACTTTCCACTTCTCTGTTTTTTGCCTGGAATCTCTGCCACATCTCATTCGTTTGTGCCCTCTATCTGCCACTCGTTATTGAACATACCATGCCATTTTTTTTTCAGATCTAAAGACAGAATAAGAAAGCAAGGTATTATTAGCATACTTAGTTATGCAAGATAAAAACTGGAGGTTACTGTTCTTCCTGGGATTGCCTCAGGACACCTGGATTATGCTTTGTGCCTCAGGCAGACTCCTCAGTTTATGCTGTCCTCATCGTGATCCATGAACAAGTGTATTAAAAACAGATAATAAAACTAATAATTTAGTTTATCTGTTAGATCATCACCCTCATGTAAAACCAAGTTTTCACATGGCCACTCAAGAATGCTTAGACAAAACAGATAAAATCAGTTGCTTAAGTTAAGGTATACTTAGCAGTTTCTCTTCCTCAGAAGTATACTTTAATTTTGTATTATGTAGTTCAAATTAGTCGTAGCTTAATCCTGCAAAGTAAATGTGCTTAGAACTGCTTGACTCATGGATGAAAACATCCACATGGTACTTCGTCATGCTTGCGACTATGCATATGGTATTCACATCTCCAATTGATTTGCTTTATCTCTCTTAAGTTCTTATGAACATTTAGGAATTATTCAGCAGTAGTATAAGACAGCATCTCATAATCAAGGATTACGTAAATCAAAAACATCTCAATGCAAAATGTTTCCATCACAGTCTTAATCTTATCTGCCAATGGAAGATTAGGCACATGGATTGCTCATGGATTATTTTTTTTAACACAGAAGGTATTGTTGTCCTGGAAATTCTGTGTAGTGTTGCCTTGAAATGGGATGGAGGGTTGTGGAAACCAATCTCAAAACCACTTCCCCCCAAAGAAAACCCAGCTGGAAAAAATCTGCATCAGACCCCAGACCCAAGACCCAGACCAAATACCCTCCTCAGTTTACAAGTTGAGACATATAGCTTAGATATAACCTTATGTTCAGCTTTATAAATTGATATCTCAGAAACTTAATAGAGTAAAATGAGGTTTTGTTTTTTTGGTTTGTTGTTTTGGTTTTGTTTTTGGTTTTTTTTTTTTTTACATTCATTAAAGTTCTGTAGATTGAACAGTTACTGTAGTCTTCAAAAATTTCCCAAAATGATGATCCAGGAATAAAATCTTATTAATCCTTGGGGATTTCAGAGGTTTTGTACTGTACCGTAATTTCCATGCCTTTCTGAATAAAAGTACTCCTGAAGTATGACACTCTTTCTCCCTACATGATTCCGTGGAGCAGGGGAAATGAAAGCTGAAAAGTCTAGGCTTAGCACTTAAATCCTGCTGTATTGATTTCTGTTTTAAATCCTTGGATAGTTCAGGGAATAGTATGCCGTAACTTTAATCAGTCCACTGTAGTATTAATGATGGAAACAGGCTGAGAGGTGGGGTGAACTGCTGTCTGCTTGAGATGCACCTGTGGCCTAGTTTAAAATTTTAGAGTTTTATGATGACCTTTTATATGGATACCTTTAATCTAGATTAGTAACATTAGTTCTCTGGTTTTCTGTGTTACAGATTTGTGTTCAGTGATTTTTATCAGTCTCTTCAGTATGTGGTCTTGGTAGTTCTCTAAATACAGAACGTCTTCTGATAAATTCTTTTGAACCGATTTTCTATTGCTCATTATGTTGGATAAGTAGAATGGTTTCAATCTACGGGCTGGAAAAATGAAGTTTGAAAATGGGTAACTTTGTTCCAATATGCTAATAACCTGAACAAGTGTTACATATCTTAATCCTTTTTAGAAAAACACTTTACTTTCCTGAAATGGGGTGCTTGGGAGAGATATACAGTTATTCTCGTTTTACAAGTCAACCTGAAAATGAATAAGACTAGGTAGAAGGTAGATACTGTTAAAACCTAATATTGTAGAGTTACATATAGTCTGTTTCATGAAGTAGCTGTATGAAGTTAAAAGAAAAGTTCCATATTGAATAATACATAGCTTGCAAGTCTTAATAAATTACTTTGATTCTAGCATTTTTATTCAAAACCAAGATGAAATTCCACAGGAACATAAACATACATTTCTAGTATATTACTACAAAGGTGTTAGAGTGACCTAACATTATTATCCTTTAAATGTGTATGCTTGTTAAGGTAAGATGTTATTTGTTCAGTGGGTAACATTCTACTTTGTTTGTTTGTTCATTTAGGAAATGTATTTCTAAAGCATGGTTCAGACCTACGGATTATTCCTAGAGATCGAGTTGGGAGATCTTAACGTCTACTGAAAGCTCTGCAATAAGTGACATTGCCATGCAGCAAGGGGCTATTTTTTTCGGAACTGCAAAATGCAACTAATGAATTGGATTTTGTTAAAGCTAGCAAAAATTACTTCCCTGGATTTGATATTTTTTTTGAGACAGATATAAGGTTTCGTTTTTGTGTTAAAATATATTGGCTGAGAGACTGAATCTTCCCTGACTAGTTGAAGAAAGGACTGATTCCATGTTACATTCCTGAAAGAAAGATGCATTTCTCTGTTGGTGGTATTGATACCACAAGAGTAAACACGTAATCACAATCAATAAATATTTAAAATGTTGGATATTATTGAGCCTACATTGTGGAAGGGGGAAACTAAGTTATGGTTTTACTGCAAAGATATTGTTCTCACTGAGTGCTAAAACTTTTTGGTTTTTTCCTTTTTGTCAGAAGTGTCAAACTCAATGGCGCCAGCCATGCTCCTGCTCCTGCAGTTTAATGCACGTCACACATGCTGCACACGACTGGTGCACTGGCAGAAGCACTGGGGCAAGGAGCTCAGCACTGCTGCCAGGTAGAAACAAGGTACCAGGCTGGATAAAACAAGGTGGAGGGCCACATTTGGCCTGCGGGCTACAAGTTTAACACCCCTGCTTATTTTTTTTTTCTAAACTTACTTCCATGTTTAGAGTAACAGTTTTCCCATGGTTCAAGTATTAAGCTCAGATAGAAGGGAAATTTCAGGGGTTTCTTACTCAAATAAGTAAATAACTGCCAAAGGAGAAAATAAAGGTTTCTGTATGGTAGAACTTCATTTGACATGTTGTGAAGTTAAATTCTGCGAAACTGCATTTAATGTATGAGACCCAATCTCCTCACATCAAGTGCCATCAGCTGAGAAGGGCTGCAATGCGATTTAGGATGTGTAGGTACTGGTCAAGTATGTCATTCCTTTTTCAGCAAACTAATATTTGTTCTTTCTAAAAGTCTTGGTTTGTTACTGTGCATTACATGGGAAACAGCCTAGAATTCTGAAATGTTTGTGTTTGGTTTATATGCTTCTTGTTTATAAATGACCGGGGTAAACTACCAGTTGTGTGTTTTAATTAGACAAATTGCTGCTTTTCTTGAACTGGTAATCTACTTTGTGATTTTAATATATTTGGCAGAATCTTACTACATTTTTTTCTGCCCTGCTGAGTCTAACAGAAAGAACAATGGGCAATGTAGTGCTTGGTTAAATAGTACTGTCACAAATACAATTGTCCTGTGCAATAATCGTGCTCTAGAAAGATGTTCAGATAATGTGTCAGTGCAGAAGTACTAAATATCTTCTGAGTGGCTGTAAATTGAATATATAGAGAGAATATCTTCTGAAAATGATATTTGACTATAAACATTTTCCAAATCTTAAGATGAATTGTACAATTCTGGATTTTTCCTTTATTTTAATAAACAGTTATATGAAAAAGTGCAAACTTTGTTCTTCTCTCATATTCTTGATAAGATTTTAACAAAAACTAAAAACTCTGCCCTCTAACCTTGTAATCAACGTGCTTTGAGTTTCATTTCAAGCCAAAGATTCTTATTATGCAGAATTCTACAGAACACTGCCATTACAGGGCAAAATGCATAGTTTCTATTAGTCTAATGCCACAATATAATTAGGATGAATCAAATTAATCACTTGTAGTGTTTGTCTGCAAATCTCTTCAGTGAATACCTGAAAAAACACTTGATGCTGAATAGAACGAACAAGAACTGGGGTTTTTTTCCTCCTGTCTAAGGGTGCAATATTATTTTTGAAAGGCCATCATGGTTAAATGCATTTTGAAGCTAAGCTACTCTGATGTGTAAACGTTATGTAACATTTCTTTCGCTTACTTAGGTCATAGCACAGAATAAAGAGGGTTTTGACATGGTGCATTGTAAGTAGTTTATGTACCGTGCAAATTATTTTGTCATTTGGAACAATAACTGGTCTTTGCGTGTTCATTACACCTTTATCTCCATATGTTCTCTAAAATCTGAACATAACTTTCCTATTTGGTAAAGATATGTGCAAGTTGATTTGATGTTTGCAAGTTCATTTTGATATGTCTAAGCCTTATTTGACATGGTTGTAGAGGAAAAATGTAAGTTAGGACCAGACTTCCTAGGGCTTGGGATTATGAAGAGTGCTGTGCTCTCAGACTTGTACTGGTTTGTCTGACCAGGTGTACTTTGAAAACTGACTTTACCTCAAACTTGTATTGTCTCTGAATCTGGTTATAACTTGAGTGATGTTAAATGAAAGACTTCTGGGTTTTGTAATTAACCATCATACTTTTGCTGAAGTCAATTTAAAGGCTCTTTTTTTCTGTATTTTACATTTGTAAAAAAGATAGCTGATTTATGTTACAAAGATATTCTGTTAAGAGAAATTTTGGCAGAATCCACTGATGTGAAGAGTCCCAGAAACCCGAAACTTTTACAAACCTGTAATCATTCTTCTGGTTTATACAATATTATACAAGTCTTATCTTTTTCTCAAATCTACTGTTTGATAGAATTTGAAGATATCATGGAAATTTTTCAGGTAGGGAGGTGCAATGATCTGATTAAGTGTTAGAAGGACTGGAAGAGTTAGGAAATGCCCCTGGTAATAGTTCAGACAGTGCTATAGCTTGCTTTCTTATGTTACCAAGCCACAAAATCCAACTTTATTCTGTGTTTGAGATTAAAAGATGATTTTCCTCTCATGTTGCTACTAAATAATAACAGTCACAGTTGCTGACAGCAGGTCTCAAAAATTGAGAATATTACTTCTTTGGTTTTAGGTTGATGGTGAAAACCCAGTTCCTTCTACTGCTCCAGTCATACAATGAGCAGTCGGAGTGAGAGAAGGAGCTGTGCCAACACAACTGCAGAATGTTAGTGGATTCTGAAGATGCTGGGGGCACAGCAGTTCTTTGTGTGACAGCATGTGGCTTGGCTGTCAAATGGATCACTTTAATGGGCAGTGGAAAAAACTAAATCCTGCAGTCATTTTAGTAGCACTGTGGAGACTGAGTTTCAGTGATACTGGCAGGAGCACGAAGTTCCAGCTGAGTAAAATTCAGTCCATGTGCAATACAGTGTTCAGATTTAACAACACTATACCCAGCTGCACATCTCACTACTGAATTTCAGCCACAGTTGCTACTGATGGAAGGTAAGTATCTTTACAAAAGTAGCATGATCTTTTCGAGGCTAATCTCTGCAAGCTGTTTCTGAATAGGATGGAAGTGAGGTTCCTCCAGACAGAGACTGAGTAGCTAACTGAATCTGTTCTGAATAGTCCTCTGGAGGAGCCTTTCTCTTGTTACTAAAGAAAAGCCGTTGTGTGGCATTGGCCTGCAGAGGCTAATGTTAAGATTTGACAACACCTTCCCCAACAGGCACTTTTGCCTCATCTCAATATCATATATTACTGCATTGTACTGCCTACTTGCTGTTGTTTGCCCATGATACAAAGCTCTCAGGAATATGTTTATAACCAAAATCACAAGAAGTTGTTTGCATGAAAACGAATAGGGTTTTTTTTATGTGATATAAATTGTTGAATACATTTTTTCTTCTTCTTTATAAAAAAATCCAGCAGCCTTGGTGGGAGTGTGGGGAAAGCTTGTTGCTCTTTGCAGAAAACTTTTTCAAGTTAGTTCAACACCAGGTGCCCACCACTTCCCTTCCCGAGCAGGACAGAGAAGAGCAAAATACAACAGAAAGGCTCATGGGTTGAGATAAGGACAGGGAGAGATCATTCACCAAATACAGTTGTGGGCAAAACAGACTTCACTCAGGGGAATTAGTCTATTGCCAATCAATGGTAATGAGAAAATAAAAACCTTAAAACAACTTCCCCCCACCCTTGCCTTCTTCCTGGGCTCAATTTCACCCCGATTTTTTTATATCCTCCCACTGGGGGGGGAAAGGAATGGGGGAATGTGTTGTCTCTGTTGTTCCTTCCTCCTTACACTCTTCTTCACTGACCTTGGTGTCTGCAGAGTAGTTTCTCACATATTCTCACTACTCTCTCTAGCTTCAGTTGTGCAGGTTTTGTCCCCTTCTTAAATTAGGTTATCCCAGATGTGCTGCCATGTTTACTGACGGGCTTCGCCTTGGCCAGTGGTGGATGCAGCTTCTCACAGAAACCACCACTGTAGCACCCCCANATATCATATATTACTGCATTGTACTGCCTACTTGCTGTTGTTTGCCCATGATACAAAGCTCTCAGGAATATGTTTATAACCAAAATCACAAGAAGTTGTTTGCATGAAAACGAAT
Source organism: Geococcyx californianus (assembly GCA_013389885.1). Lineage (NCBI taxonomy): Eukaryota > Metazoa > Chordata > Aves > Cuculiformes > Neomorphidae > Geococcyx > Geococcyx californianus. The sequence continues at coordinate 194,714 of VWPV01001821.1, read as the reverse complement.
AGGGTTTTTTTTATGTGATATAAATTGTTGAATACATTTTTTCTTCTTCTTTATAAAAAAATCCAGCAGCCTTGGTGGGAGTGTGGGGAAAGCTTGTTGCTCTTTGCAGAAAACTTTTTCAAGTTAGTTCAACACCAGGTGCCCACCACTTCCCTTCCCGAGCAGGACAGAGAAGAGCAAAATACAACAGAAAGGCTCATGGGTTGAGATAAGGACAGGGAGAGATCATTCACCAAATACAGTTGTGGGCAAAACAGACTTCACTCAGGGGAATTAGTCTATTGCCAATCAATGGTAATGAGAAAATAAAAACCTTAAAACAACTTCCCCCCACCCTTGCCTTCTTCCTGGGCTCAATTTCACCCCGATTTTTTTATATCCTCCCACTGGGGGGGGAAAGGAATGGGGGAATGTGTTGTCTCTGTTGTTCCTTCCTCCTTACACTCTTCTTCACTGACCTTGGTGTCTGCAGAGTAGTTTCTCACATATTCTCACTACTCTCTCTAGCTTCAGTTGTGCAGGTTTTGTCCCCTTCTTAAATTAGGTTATCCCAGATGTGCTGCCATGTTTACTGACGGGCTTCGCCTTGGCCAGTGGTGGATGCAGCTTCTCACAGAAACCACCACTGTAGCACCCCCACCCTTGCTACCAAAACATTGCCACATAAACTTAATACATGTCTTTGTGGTTAGCAGAGTTTTGGAGGGCTTACAGTACAAATGAAGGGCATTGACAAACTGAAGCAAGCCCAGTAGAAGACTACCAGGTTAGTTAGGGAACTGAAGTGCATAATGGAGGAGGGGAAAGTAACAGACTTGGCTCTATTCAGCCTGAAGCAGAGAAAAGGTAAGGGGGAATCTTTCAGACATCTCAGTGGTGGTTGTATAGGAGATGAAGACAAAATTGGATTACAAGTAAGTGGTGAAAGCAATGTCTATAGATTGCTGAACGGAAATTTCTCATTAATTATGAGGAAAGAAGTATTCATGGAGCACTTGTACACTGGAACTNAGTTGTGGGCAAAACAGACTTCACTCAGGGGAATTAGTCTATTGCCAATCAATGGTAATGAGAAAATAAAAACCTTAAAACAACTTCCCCCCACCCTTGCCTTCTTCCTGGGCTCAATTTCACCCCGATTTTTTTATATCCTCCCACTGGGGGGGGAAAGGAATGGGGGAATGTGTTGTCTCTGTTGTTCCTTCCTCCTTACACTCTTCTTCACTGACCTTGGTGTCTGCAGAGTAGTTTCTCACATATTCTCACTACTCTCTCTAGCTTCAGTTGTGCAGGTTTTGTCCCCTTCTTAAATTAGGTTATCCCAGATGTGCTGCCATGTTTACTGACGGGCTTCGCCTTGGCCAGTGGTGGATGCAGCTTCTCACAGAAACCACCACTGTAGCACCCCCACCCTTGCTACCAAAACATTGCCACATAAACTTAATACATGTCTTTGTGGTTAGCAGAGTTTTGGAGGGCTTACAGTACAAATGAAGGGCATTGACAAACTGAAGCAAGCCCAGTAGAAGACTACCAGGTTAGTTAGGGAACTGAAGTGCATAATGGAGGAGGGGAAAGTAACAGACTTGGCTCTATTCAGCCTGAAGCAGAGAAAAGGTAAGGGGGAATCTTTCAGACATCTCAGTGGTGGTTGTATAGGAGATGAAGACAAAATTGGATTACAAGTAAGTGGTGAAAGCAATGTCTATAGATTGCTGAACGGAAATTTCTCATTAATTATGAGGAAAGAAGTATTCATGGAGCACTTGTACACTGGAACTGGTTGCTAAGAGAAGCTGTGGAGTCTTTGTCTTTGTTAATACTCATAACATAATTGGACAGGGCTCTGAGAACTGATGTAACTGAGGCTGGTCCAAGTCTGAGGGAGGCTTGAACCAGATAAATCTTAGAGCTCCTTTCCAACCTAAACTAGTCCCTGCCCATTTATTTCCTTAATCCCTCTCTTCCCACTTTTTCTTTAAAGAAGGAGCTGTATCTTGCTTTACTTTAGGTATCTGCCCAGATAGTGGAGATGTGACAGAGCCCCATCTTTTCCTACTCTTTTCTTACCACTAATTTCACTCCACATACCTGTGCGTTCTAGAATACCTATAAAGGGATACCATCTTTGATCTATTGCTGGTGTGGCAGTAAAAGTTTGGCCAGAGGGAGCAGTCAAAATCTTATTATCCTGTACTGTTGTGTAGAAGCTGTGATGCTGTGGCAGTTACATGAGAAGTCTAAAGTCTAGTAGATGAGATATAGATGCACGTATATGCATTATGATGTTAACAATGGCCATTTTGTAAAATATATTTTTTACATTTAAATTGAAAACAAAAAGATAATGTTGAATGTAGCTGATCAGGTAACGTTCAGTGCAGTAGCTTTCTAAACCACAGTTTCCTCATGTGGGTGGGGGAGGGAATGTAAATAGCATTATTGTAATAAAATGCTGTCAGAGGGATCCATGTTGCTTGAAAAATTAACATCTTTCAATTCATTTTCACGTTGACTTTCCAGTTAGCAGTAGTGATTTAGCAGTAGAGACCCATTAACTTTTGACAGGTTTCTGTTCTATTGTTAGGGGCTCTTGAGGAGGGTACAAATAATACTGGCTAACAATAACAGCAACTAGGCATCTTTTCCCCCAGCATGTCTGGTGAAAGATCATACCAGCACTCAATGTCAATAGGCACCACTCATGCAGAGCAGATTATTAGTACATGAACGAGGGTACCTTGCCAACTACAGTACAGTAGTCGATGTTATCCATTATGAGTGAAAATGAAATCAAAATGGTCCAATTATTTGTGTCAGATTCATTTAATTCCTACTTCTTGACTAAATACTGTTCCAGATAGATTTATCTGTAGCACAAAGTAGGAGTGACCAGAGTGAGCTCAAGTACTGGTTATTCTTATTTCATGGCTTTGTTTTGGACAACTCCACCTGTCTCCAAGACAGACCTATTCCAGAGATGGCTTGCAGGACAGTCAGTGCAATGTGGCCTTGGGTCCAGGAATCTGTCATTTAAAAGCTGGTCTGAAGTTTACTCATTTCATTTTTATTTGCAGTCTTGTGGCCATAGAAACTTAGGATGGAGCTCTTCCATTGATTTTCAGTCTTTAGGGTCCAGGTTTGCTGAAGATTTAAGCGCCATATCTGAACATCTGCAAATGACAGAGGAAAGCAGTTTTAGCCGTGTGCTTTTGTGACTTACCCCGTGGGTTTTAAATTTCTTCTGTCTTACTGACATGCCAGAGGAACTTAATAATGCCAGAAAAATCTGCAGCCATGGAAAGTGTTTAGGTGGGATTAAAAAAAAGTCTCTAGAGGATCATAAAAATGAGAGCACTTCAGTCTTTCAGGCACTGGTGCGACTTGACATCCCGTTTTGTTGTTGCAGTGCTCTCCATACTTTCATTGGTGACCACTGCCCTGTGGTTACTCCGTTGCCCTGGTTCCAAAAGTTTCCAAATATGAACTGAAAAGGCAACTCTCTGAAGAAACACTCCTTCATTATTTCAATTCTGACCATTCAGGGTGTTCAGTCTGATATCAGTGATACTTCTGTAGAAGACGTCATGTCTTTTGTCATCAAAATAGTATAGACTATTTTATCTCTAAATGATTAAAGTAGTGCAGTTTACACTGGGAAGCCCTCCTACCCAAGGAAACATAGCAAATATATAAAGCGTCTTGGGCCCTATTCTATGAATAGTTACAGTTATTGGGTATTTTTAGCTCCCTGAAATAATATTTGAAGAAAACCTGTAACTTTACCACTTTGTGTTGAAAGTGGCAGCTATCAAAGTGGAGTATGCATTCATTTTTTCATATTGTGCCTTAAATGCGAATTTTATTTTCAGTTTGAACGGTGAGATCACCTGGAAAAGAAAGCTTTATTAAATTGCTGCTGTGATATACTGGCATGACTTGATGACCTCAAATTAGAATGTCAAGGAAAAGCTGTAATAGCTTCCAGTGTTCATCACAAAATCAAGATATTTGTTAAGAGATTCTAATTCAGAGTTTGTCTGGTTAGAGGAAATCATTTTAATGAAACCTTTGACAGCTTTTGTTTGAAAGTTTGACATTAGATGATGCTAAATGCAAAATAAATTCCTGCTTATTAATACTCAAATATTAGCTTTAGTAATGCTTCCCTTATATGAAGGAAAATACTGCATAATAAATCATCCACATTGTACTGCAATTCACGTTCCATGTAAATGCTAAATGAAGATGAGTAATTACTTCCATTATCCAATGATGGTGAACTGAAACATCAGTTCTGTCCAAATAAAAGGAAGAACAACATATCGTGAGATGGCAAATAAGAAGTTAGTATATCAATAGTATGTATGGTCATCTACTTAAGTTATGTGAATTTTATTAGTATTAAAAAATGAAATAATGCTATAAGCTGGAGAGGCAAGATCTGCAACCTCAATGAAATGCACTGACTCTGCTTCATTTTTTTTTGCCAAAAACAGTGTCAGCACCATTCTATTTGATTTAATGCAGAAGACTAAGAATTGTAACTTTTTTTAATACAATTATTCTTCAACTATTTCTATTGTCAACAGACTTACATGAATTCAATGCTTTCAACATAGGTGAAATTTCCAAAGAAATCTATGACTGGTTTAGGAAATTTTTTAAAGTTCTGAAGTTGAAAAAGACTGAATAAAATTCATCTGGTTTAACTACTGATCCTGCAATAGTTAAAGAATCAGACAAGAGTAATTCTAACTGTACTAGAAAATATTTCTGCAAAGATGTTTTAAAACACTGGTAATAAAGATGCTGAAGTCTATGGATGTTTTCTAGTCCAGTATCTACTGCACATATATTTAGAAAGTTTCTCCCAAACTTGATTTTATTTTGTAAAAATTAAGCCTGCTTCTTCTTCCTCTTTTCCCAATGTGTATGTAGAACAACTGATGGCACCCATAACTGCAGGCTCCTATTCCTACAGAGTGTAGGATAAGCCTAGTCAATAAATTTAGGTTTAATGGGCTGCTGGCTCAGGTAAGATGTATTCTATTCAGGGAGGCTTTTACATAAAACAAACATGTCCTTAATGCATGCAATGAACGGTGCAGATGTGGGAGATGGTGTTTCCTGTTCTCTGCAGACAGTTGGTTTAATTAGCTTCCTGGCTACCACAGTATTGCTGGTCATAAACTTAGGCAGCCTAAAAAACTGTTTGAAACTTAGCTGAAAAATACCCTGTAGATTTTGCTTTAATTAAACTCCTGTCAGAGGTATTCAGGCAATAAATTAATTTGGGATCTTATAAATTGCTCTATCAATTTAATTAATTTCTTGCGTCATATATTTGAAGTTGTTAATCTCTCTTCACTAAGGTGCTTTTTTTCACTTTAGTTAATGCTGTCATTTTCACGTTTCATTCTTTTTTTTCCAGAATCCTCTTCCCAGCTACCATTTTATAATTTCCTTCTTCCTTTGTTTTAATCCAATTCAGACTATTATTAGCTTGAGCCTTGTTCCATCTTAGCTCTTCAAATTCCATTTTCCCCTCCTTCTTTTCCTGACACCTTTCTGGAGTCTTCATTTCTGTTACTTAACGTAGTACAATTAAAGTAGTCCATGTTGCTGACTTGTTATGAATTGCTGAACAACCCTCCTTCTTGTTTTACTTTCTTAATCTCCAGTTTAGCTGATGCCTTGTCTGTGTTTTTTTTCCTCTGCCTGGACTCAGGACTAATTTGATGCGTGAGAAGGTGCTGGAATGTTAGTGTATATAGCTGGAAAAGTCTCCTTTACACAAACACAAGTTCACCCAAAAATAAAAATTAAAAAGATCTTGCATGCAGAACACAAGCTCCAGCATTCTGGAAACATAATATATCAGTCTGGACAATTCAATAACGAAATTAGCTTTGTCTTTTTCATTTAATTCTTGATGCTTTTTGATATTCTCTACAGTCCTTCAGTAGAGCTAAGTTTGTGTTACTCAAAAGATTCAGAACCGAAAGAAGTTACGTGAGGTAGCACTTTGAGATAGAGGAGCTTCCCTTTGAGCACTTGGCAAACATTTTAACCCAAAGCAAGCTTTCCATCCCTTTGTAGGATGATTTACTGCCTTTTTTTTTTCTTGAGAATCCCATTTTTTCAGGTCATTGATTACCTTTGCTCTTCTTACACCAGAGGTTTGGGAATTGTATATGCTTCTAAACATTGGCTCTTTTCACATCAATGATGAAGTGTACTTTATTTTTGTGAAAAATATATATACATATTCAGCCACATCTATTTGCTGCTTATGAAAAACCAAGGATAGATGTTTTTGTCAGTCTAGGTGAGCTTTGGATCGGGCATTTATATGGTATAGACCAAAAGTGCTGCAGGTAGTTGACAGGGAGACAAACGGATAGTAGTCTCTTTTGGTCAGAGCACTAACACTCAAGGAATTCAAGAATTTTCAGATTCTTGAATTGGCTTTTGCACTACTTTGAGCAAGCTATAAGTTGGCAAACAAAGCTACTTTGAGTGACTTTAAGAAAGCCATAAATTGCTTTTGTGCCTCATTTTTCCTCTGTATTTTTAACTCTTTCATTTGTTTATCTTTCTCTTTTCTTTTTTCTGCAATAAATAGTTCATCATTTAATCCCATTAGCCTACAAAATCACCATATACTAATATTTCCTTGCTAACTACAACAGCTGATAAGTAATATGACCAGTTCTCATACTCTCATGTGATGAAAGAACAATCAATGGGGCATAAGAAAATGTTTCAGGTTTTTAAAATAAGGCTAATTGCAGTAAGAGACTATAAAAAATATAGTATTTGGAGAATATGTAAAAAAAGTGTTTATTGAAATAAGTAATATAGAAATTTGTCTTAATTCTTAATGAAGGCTATAAAAAAAGGTCTTCTCAAGCGCTGAGGTGCTTCTTTCAGGAGATGCATGGAATTGCCTTCTTCTAAGGACCTAGGTTCAGATGAATGTTTTGACTGATTGGAAGTGTGACATGGGCTAGGTAAAAAGACCTCATCTAGGAAAAAGGAGGAAGTAAAAATACAAGGGGTCTCATCTTACAAGAGTCTGCATGTCTTGACATAGGTTCCTGGTCTCTCTGAACATGTATTCATGAACTCCTGACCTTCTTGCTTCTGTGTCTCCGCCCCCATACACTGCCTTTCTTCCTTCTAATTAGCATCTTCATCTACTAATTGTTGAGTAAAGTTCCAGCAATCTTGGATAAGGGGAGCAAAGCCTAGTAGATTGGCATCAGCACACCTCAAATACAGTGCAAATTTGCCTTCCCTTCGAAACTGCAGAAGCTAATAGAGGGTTCATAATGTTGGAGAGTGCAGCCCACACATTTCATCTAGTGTGGGCCTCGCAGGGGTGCACAGATTTGCTGGATTTGATCTTGCCACTTTGCAGCACACTCGTGTTAGTGTTAAACAAAACGCTTTGCAAAGCTCTGCAGTCTGTTGAATAGCAGCATTCCTGTTATTAGTGGACTGTGGAAAGCAACCTGTGACTACTAGCTTCCAGCTTTGTGACTGACTAGCTCCAACTGAGAGTGATTTCCTGCAGGAAACTCCTGGGCATTTAAATTATCTGCCATTAAGAAATGCTAACTTAACATTTTGATCCAGCTTATGGAAATGTGAATTAATACATGAGTCTTTTCTTTAGTTATGGTTGCTTTCCTTCTGTTGCACTTAGATTACCAGCCCTTGTGTCATGCGTAAACAAACATGCATAAAGATGGGATAAAGAAAGGCAGAGAATGAGGCACTGGAGCTGGTTCTTCTCTGACTCTGTTTCTTTCATCTCTAATATTCCACAGAGGAAGGACTGTAAACTCTAAAACTCCCTCCACCCCCAAGAGAATATGAGCTTCCCCAGAAAATGGGGTAAATGTGATGTAAGGGCTCTCTGACTCCAGAGATACTGTAAGACTTCCTCTGTTTTTCTTGGTGTGTTTCTCTTCAAGGACTGAACTGAGCTGCAGCCAGATACTTTTGTTTTAGAAATGAGAGATAGATTATTTTGGCAAAATTTCTCTTGCCAGTAGTGTAAGCCCTAGGAAGTTGTTCTATCAGGAGATACAACTGTAGAAAATAGGTAATAATAGCAAGTACAAGAGCCTGCAATAATAAATGTAATTTATATACAGTTGAGAAATCAAACAGAACAGTATATGTATGAAGCCAATATAAATTGCCTTTCTTGTGCAATATGTACATCAGTCAACAAGACTACAGTAATATTCAGTTTCTAATTCCTCAGTGAGCACTTCCTGTCAGCTCATACATTTTTAAGGTAAGATTTAGGAGTAGTTTTGGTATTTTTTTTTCATCAGAAAAAACACAAAGTTGATGAAAGGGAAAGACCTTTTTCTTAAAATCTCATGGGGGGAAGGTAAAATCACCCTACAGAAAAAAATACTTCAAAAGACAAAATCTGGTATGTCTGCTCTCATGTGTATGGAAGGTTTGGTATGTTAATATAAGATGGAAAGTAGTTGAGGAAGAACTTATTTTAATCCTCTGGAAATGTTAGGATTTATTTGTATAGATCTATGACTCCAGAATGGGATAAAAGTACATTCACTACATTCCTAAGAAAAAAGAGAGACAGAGGAATTTAATTAATCAAACTTTATTGATTTATTAAGCCTGCCTTCTTAGTACAGTTCTTCATGTAGCAGAAGGCAGGTGAGAGTTTAAGTGAATTCTTCATGCTGTATATTTCTGTGAAGGAAAATGCCTTAAATGGCTACAAACTCAGTATACCTCTGCTGCTTCATTTGTCTCTTAAAAACATAAATTTTACAGTTTGGCACTATGTAAAATAACAGTTCTAAGCAAGACAGGCATAGCAAGAATTACAAAATGTTCCTGTGTAAGCACTAGGCAAAACTTTCTGATACAGTATGTTATTAATTATAGCTGCCTGTGAAATTTGATTTTCTATCTAGAAAGAATGAATTCCTGTTTATAGAAATTAGTTCCTGAAGTTGTTAAAAGCACAGTGCTCACTACAGACTCTTGCTGGCAGAAGGATTAAAAAAATAGTTTTCTTAAAACTGCAGATGGAGTTCTATGCCAGCATCCATGGGCAACAGGATGGTATCACTGTTTGACCAAGGCCTCATCTTGTATGTGTGCTATGTGGTAGTCCATGAGATAAGTGATGGCAAACTTCTTCTCTCTTATTTGTTAAATTATGTGATGCATTCATGCAGCCCCTGCTATTCTTCCCTTCTGAGGAACAGCTCTAAAGAGACCAGTCTGTCTCAGATATGTAGTGGAATCCAGGCAAAAATAGAGAAAGCATGGAAAAAGCAAGTCCTCTGTTTGTGATGGGACATCATCCAGGATCACAAATGTTTACAATGAGGAACAGGTGTGGGGAAAAGGGGAATGTGAATCCCACCCTTTTGACTAAATTATATATTTTTTTCCACTACACCCATTTCTTTTGAACAAAAATGTGTTTAAAATTCCTCATGTATTCAACAAAACATACAGATTAAAAAATAGCATATTGTCTGAATACCTGCATTTGGTTGTGAAAGACTGAATTTAAGCGACTTACTAAGTCATCTAGGGCTGATAGATGCAAACCTAAGAAAAGACTGAGCCATTGCCATATTAGTTTGTGCATCTGACCCCAGGGCAGATTTCAGACCTATCTTCCCTATACAGGACATGCATTGTAGAAGAGGTGGAATATTACAGAGAAAGACATGAATTTAGCAGTCCATCACAAAACATTTGGATCGTGGACTGTCATATGCGGAAACAAATGTCATCTAGCATGTAGCATCTGACAATCTGGATTAAATACAGGGCACTGATCATAGAATCATAGAATCATTAAATGATGAGACCTTGCCTGAGAACGCTTCCTACAACTGCAGGTTTTGGCAACTGAGGAGGATAAATCTTAATGGCATGAATGTAAAGACAACTGTTAAATTGGTAAGCTAAATGGTTAGCTTTTTTTATGAACAGAAATGTTAAAATCTGGGCTTGTTCATTCTGGCAAGCTTGTGTATTCTTGCAAATTAAGGAGGAAACCAACTATTAAAGCTAGAAGTCAGTATGGTCAAATTGCCATGAAAAATGTGGGTTAGAGTTTAGAAGGTGGCTACTAATCTTTAGAGGAGTGAGAAGAACTGAGACAACCATGTGAGGGGAACCAAAGTAACTGGAGCTCTCGAATAAATCTGCTTAGACCTTCCCAAGTAAGACAGTAAAGCTTTTAAACTCAAATGGCTAGAATAATTTTTATAAACTAGAATAGTTTAAATTTGAAACATTGAAAACACAAAGACAATAATTAAACTAATGAAAAAATAAAAAGGGCTTTGTACATAATTGTCTTGCTTTTCTGCTGTATCCTAGTGGAGCAGGTCCTCATTTCTAGCCAGTACTATGAAATTCTGAGTTGCAGATATCTCTGTTCCATCCATCTTGTGTCAGGGAGGCTTTCTACTCCCTTTTGAGGCTGTCCTGGCATCTTCCTGTTCCTTGCTGCAGCCTGCCCCCTCTTGCCTCTCCCACTCTCAAGAATTTCTCTCTATCTAAGGAGGAGGTCTCCTGGGAAGGTACAAGCTTCTCCTCCTTCCGGGTTACAGTTCCACAGTCAGTGTTTAAAGGAATGAAATACTCAGCTGCAAAGACGTATCTACAATGCATACCATCCACTACACCTCTGAAAGAGGTGACAACATAGTACCTCTGTAATTTAAAGAAAGATCCAAATCATTTACGATGTGGAAAATGAAATATGGCTATCTGTAAAAACAGAGAACCAGGCATACTCATGCTGGAACTCTCTGTCCACTGCAGCTGGGACTGTGGCAGTAGGGATGAAAGATGATGTTTTCCCATGTTTCTGAATAAGTGCTCAAACCAACGTAACTGCTGAAGATTCAGAAGGAATCTACTAATGTCTGTACTCATTTGTACCAATTATTTGCAACTGCCTTAAATGTCTGGCTTGTTAATGAAATGCTTTCCTGTAACTGGGACAGAGTGAGTATGTTTCTGTCTGAATTTCCATTCTGATTTGAAGACAACTTTCAGTAATCTGGATCCCTCAACCATTCAGTAAATGAAACAGATGTATGTGAGGAATATGGTTTGTCTTCCTGTAAAGACTATCTTATAACACCTGGGTGAGCAGAACAGGGGTATAAGCAGTCTTACTTCTGGCATTCTCTACTTTGACTTTACACGTCCTGTGTATTTTCAGTGGAAGTGATAGGATGCTTCAAGCTTCCAGACAAAAAAATATTTTTTTGAATATAAACTCTTTGGGATGAAACCTTAAAACATTCTTCTAGTCCTTAAAGTTTCATAAAAGTTTGCTTTAGGTTTTTTCCGTCCTGTATTTCTGCACATATGCTGCATATCTCCTTTTGTCCATCATCAAAGAAGGGGTTGTTCTGTCCCTGTGGTGTGACTCGAAGTATGCACCTTGCATGTTAAAGACTAGGGAGTCTCTGGGGAGCTAATATTTCTGGATTGTTGTTTTTAGAGGCCAGTTCCTACTTCATAAACTTTATACCTTACTTTAATGAACAATCTCTTCACAAAATGGAATTTCATTTATGATTTAGGATGGCATGCATAATAAAACCTGTCAGACCCCTGAGGGACTGCCAGCCCTTCCTGTCCTTTCCTGGTCCTCCTGGGGCTCCCTCCACCCTGTACATGGCCCAGGACCCCATGTCAGCCCCCCAGGACTGTCAGTCCCTGCCCCAGCAATGTCACAGAAGGGCCTGTCTCCAGCTCCCCACAGCCTTGTCTGGCCATGGGCCCCACCAAACTGGGACCACCCACAGGGCCACAACCCACTCTGGCCTTTGTCCATCCCCTGTCAAATATTACAATTTTTTTTCACTTATTGAAAAGATTTTCATACTTAAATTAGTTTTAACTATCATAGAATCCTATTGAATTGACATAATTCTTAGGTCAGGCTGTAGATTTGTGATTTAAGCTACTAACAGTGAGGGATTTAAATGAATACACATTTACTATTTCTCATACTACACTATGGTAATTTCAAATTATTATTTTATAGCGTATAGTTTCATTGTAAAGATTAATTCAGTTAATTTCCTGGTGTGTATCTAGTCAATGCAGAAAGTACCATAATTAATTATGAATCACCATTCAACTCAATTGGTTATTCCGGATCAGGTTTTTTAATTAATGTTTAAAATATTCATAAATCAATCTTCCAAAATAATCCAGCACTTGATTTGTGTTCTTTTTTGTTATCTTTAGTTTTTCAGTGGCTCTAATGTTTTTTAAATATTCCAAAACAGTAACTGTGGGCAAAGAAAAGTTCCATTTAGTTTTCGGGTCTGTGAAGACCTGATAATATTCCACATTGAAGTAACTTTCTTGGTAGATGAGGAGAGAGCAGTGGATATTGTCTACTGTGATTACGGCAAGGCTTTCTGCATTGTCTCCCTAAAGATTCTGTTAGAGAAACTGATGAGCAGACAATGAGGTGGATTGAAAATTGGCTGAGTGGCCATGTCCAAGTGTGGTGATCAGTGGCATTAAGTCTAGTTGGGCACCAGCAACTAATGATGTGCCCCAAGGGTCAGTACTGGCTCCAGTCCTGTTTAACATCTTCATTAATGATCTGGATGATGGGACAGAGTCTAATCTTAGTAAGGTTGCAGACAACACCAAACTGGGAGGAGTGGCTGATACGCCAGAGAGTTGTTCTGCCATCCAGAGAGACATCAAGAGGCTGGAGGAATGGACTAACCAGAACCTCATCAAGCTCAAGAACAAGAAATGCAAAGTTTTTGGGGAAGAAAGAGTACAGAGAGTCTCAAGGTCACTGGCATTTTTGTCCAGAACACCAGCTGATTGATCCCAAACCAGCCGCTATACTCTCATTCAGTATGAGTGCTGTAATTTCTAGAACATAGAGCTGACCATGCATATAACTATGTATTTCCTGTTGTGATCTAATTGTACGATTAGGGAGAAAATCAAGAATAATTCTCATGTTTTGGTTTTAGTGTTCTTATTGGTATGTTCTAGAGCTAGGAAATCATTACGAGTCAAGGTTTGCATAATATTCACATGAGATGGATTAGAGCCTCCTGCTTTCTGCAGCCTGTTTTGGTGCTCCTAAAATGGAGCATATTTCTTGATCATTGTAGTTAAATATGATTCCTCACACAGTTGGGTTTTCTATTGCACACAGATTGCTTAGCAATAAACTAGAGAAATATCATACTTTTAATACCCTGCTTCCATTTTATTTGGAAAGTCTATTTAATCACAAAAGTAAACTCAGCCACATACCTACATTTCTTTTTGTACTGTAATATTTGTAGGAACAGCACTATGATTACCTGATGTATTTCTGCAATCAGGAAAGAAAAAAGGATATAAATCTGTTTATAGGGAAATGCAGGTTAGAAGTCACTACAGATTGACAGAAATTTTCTTTTCTGTCTCTCAGTAGCTCTAAAGTTTCTTGTCCTCTGCAGATCCACGGTCTTGGGAAATGTCTTGGGTTTATATTTAGGCCACTCAGAATTTTTTTTTCTTTTAGGCTATGTATGAGTCTCTGCAGATGGACTGTATTCTTTGCTGCATCTGAACTGGACAATTCTCAATGTAACATCCAAGACATATTATTTTTACCTAAAATTTTAATATCTTATTTGATTTTAGTCCTCCAAATGACTCGTATCAGTGGTGCCCATTTTCTTTTATTGTCTTTGTGTTTGTTACGACACTTGTTCCTAGAATTGATAAAGTATTTGAGAATAGGGTTGTCATCACCTCTTCGTATCCATAGTTAGCATTTCTTGCATCCACACAAGTGATCTGAAAAGGGAGAGATCAAGTTTATGATTTTGTTCTATCAATTATACCAAACATCCATACTGATACTATGATGCTATATGATTATAGGTTTGAAATTTATCTGCATAGAGACATACATGGAAACTGATACGATGTTCAGGTAAGACCTCGTTTATGCTGGAGTCAAAACTTCAGTCTTTTCTAGACCTTGTTGCTCTTTGGACAATACGCTCTGTGCAGCTTCGAAAAAGATAGAAGAAACCAGGGCTTTTTGACAGAAGATCAAAAACTTAACACAAATGTTCTTCAACATTTCATTTTCCTTTTTCCTTTACATTCTTTACTGTCCTTATTTGTTTTCTTGTCACTGGCAAGAATTGCTGGCAAGTCTTATTGTCCCTCCTCTTTCTAGTCTCAACCTCTCTTATTTTTTCACCCAGACCTTTTAGTGAGGTGACAAGCAGCATGGGAGGCTGGAATTGTAAGCACAACAGTATTGTCCCCGCTCTATCTTCTTGTTTGTTTTCCTCTGTTCTGGCACAGATTCATCCATATTCTCCAGTCTCTTTGGGGATTTTCCCACCTTTATGTGGGCTGCAGTCCCTCAAGGGTGTCCCTGCCCTGGCATCTGTAGCCACAACCACCATCTTAGAGTGGGTAGACTCCCCTACCTCCTCTGGCAGGGAGCGCCTCCTTCCATGAGCACACCTTCAGACATTTTCCCAATAATATCTCTTCCTACATCTCCTGTGTGGTCCTTATGTGTCTCCTCCATTTCTTCTCCTCTCAGCAGCTGATACCCGTTCTTTAATGCACATCAGTTCAGGTTAGCAAGAATTTTAGCCAAAAAGCTAAACTATTTCAGCTATTAGGGAAGAAGGAACACTCATGGTCTTTAGTGCCAGAGACAATGGGTGGCAGGAAGTTGCCTGCAGATGGAGAGAGCAGAATCTTCCATGTAAACAGGCACTGGTCTCAGTGGAGACCACCACAAAGGACCTGTTTTACCTTCAGTGGCCTGAGGGGCTGAAACAGAAAAATTACTGTTGATCCAAGGCCCTGTGTTAGGTTTAATAGGTACTTAGAACTGTTGCATTTCATGTCCATGTGTTTCAGCTGTTTTCTGTGCTTGTGCCTTGGCTTGACATGTCAAGGAAAAGACAGGTCGGAAAGTGCTCAACACATTTCAAGATACTCTATAGATAACATTAAGCACTGCAAGTTGCTAAAACCATTCTTTCTTCTCAGCTTCTCTTTTTAGTAACCTGTTGGAAAATGCAAACCAGCTATTTGAAGACAATTCTGAGAAGTGCTGGTTCATAGGCTTTAAAAGCTATTAAAATATTACGGTTTTCTTGGATTCTGTTTTGTTAAGGGATTCTATCTATATTTTGGGGGTAATTTATTTATTTATGTATATTAGAAGAGAGATAAGAGATAAGTGAATGAAAAAAGGACATTTTTCAATGTTATTGAAAGAATATCATAAAAAGAAGAAAAATTCTGTGATGTGGAAAAAGACCTGTACAGGAAATTGAAACTCAGGCAGTTTAAATTCACATATAATACTAGTAAATCACTAAAATGATAAAAGTGTCACTGCCAATTCATATTGTAATTCATAATTGAATTACAGTTCATCTTATAATTCTATAATAGAAAATGAAGAGGACAGTTAGTTACCTGGTTAGTTAGTCCTGTGAAATCATTCACAGATGTTCATAGCTCCTCTGCCATCATCTCTTCTTTCTCCTCCTCTCTCTGCTGGTCCTGCTCCTGCTCACATTCATTTCTACCCTGCATCCCATGCTCACCCTAGCCCACAATGGCCGTCCTGTGTGCCTCGCTCTTCTCTGTCGTCTCTTCTTACCTTTCTTTACTCAACTGCAATGGAGCAATTGAGAGAGCTGTAAGCTTTCCAGGGCATTGTATCTACAATTGGAGGACCCTGAGGGAGATTTCCCCTGTCTTCAGGGGAAGTGGATCAGCTCTGGATCAAATATTGGTAAATGAACTATAAGGGAAAACCTGTAAGTTGTTGCAAACTGAGTAGGTACTGCAGGGTAACTGTGCTGAGGATAGGGACAGCTGGGGGAGGTGCTGCATGCTATACAATGGTCTCCTTGGAGTACTTTTGCAATTATGTATGTTAATATGAGTCTTTCCAAAAATATCTGGGATGCCAAACATATCTGTGCCCTCAAAAAAGATAACGTTCCTTATCTGTGAATCAGAGGAGATCTGGAGGTCAGAAATGGAAAAACATTTCCTTAAAGAAGCAGAAGTGTGTTAGACGTGAGAGGAAAAAATAAATGGGCACTTTAAAACATAATATGTAAATTATGCTTTCTTTGTAAAGTGTTTTGAAATCAGTAGGTAAGAATTATATACATAACCGGTATGTTATATTCAACTAGAAAGCACAACAAGCTGTCAGAGCTGCTGTCATGTTACCAATAATTGCTCTTACATTAATTACTTCTGAGAGGAAAAAAATAGGGAGAGTCAAGCTCCCCTTAAAATTAATTATTCTAAGCCTTAAAATGAAAAATCAGAGTCTGATTATGAAACCGCTTACTGTTCAGATGGAAGCCTAAAGATCAAGCAGCCAAAAATGGAAACTGCCGAAGTCTTTATTGCAGGAGAAGAGTGAATGATGATGAACACAGTGTGCTTTGAAATAATCAGGATGTATCTAGCCATAAGTAAAATAAAAGCAAAATATGAGTGGATGAAGTAACATGCAAGTAATAAAAGAAGGATGCAACATTGAAGGTCAGAACGAGGATAGCATTTACTTGTATAGGGGAGACTCATATAAACTTGCGAAATTACCAATTTCATTCTTCTGCAAATGACGGATAGGTTTTGAAGGATTTTTTTAAGATTTCACCTAACCTGGTATTAAATATCCCAAGAGAGGACTCTCTAATAATTTTGGGGGGAAGATTTTTCCATAGACTGATAGAGCTGATTTTCAGAAAATGTTATTAAGACATTCTTCAGTAGTCACTTCTAGTGATTCAGAATTACTTGGTTTCTGCTTTAGTTTCTATAAATCAAAACTCCTTATTTTTTATTCTTTTTTTCAATAGAAACATCATAAATAAGGTAACAACAGCAGAAGTCTGATTCCAGTTGGCCATCCAGTGATATTTCTGAAGTGTGATAGAAGTATCATACAAACATAATAAGCATGGAAGAGCAGGCAGTTTGCACATGGGAAAGAGAAACAAATTTATTGCTTATAATGAGCTACAGATATAGACCTGCTCAGCTGGGCTCAGAGGTGACCTTTTTCAAAGCCTGGCTATCATTTTACCTCTTTCTCCAAAGCATTTCCACACCCACATCCCACAACCTACTTTTTATTCTGTGCCAACACACAAAGAAGAATGGAATTTTAAAGTTAGTTTTCTTTATTTATATTATGCAATAAAACAGCAGCTAGTAGAAAAAAATCCTAAAATCTTAAGAGTTATTAGTCAAAAAATCCACAGAATTCAGTAACACTTTTGTTTTCATACATATCAAACATAATTTTTTACAAGATATGATTTATTTGTAGTTAATGGAATATTTCTGTCAATACTTTATTCTGCTTCATCTTATAAGTTATTTTATCATTTTATTGATAAGCAGAGGACTATAAGTTTTTTTAGAGAATTTTGAAAGTTTTAACCTTTCCAGAACTGTAAGATCTGAGCTTTGACAACATAATCACTGTTCTATCCAGTGGAGGTGCAGATAGCTAATATTTGGCTGCCAAAGACAGCAGGTGTTTTGATTCATTCATCTGCTATTGACACAAATCACAAGCTGTTACATTAAACATCTACACCCTGGTGGTTTAACCTAGCCTTAAGTACACCACATGCCTAACTCAGATGTCAATTAAAAGACACTACTGTGAAAGCCTTGAATTTGGCTTTAGAGTTAGTGGGTAAGGTAGTGAGCCACACCATCGTAGGAGGTTGTACCTCAGCCTCCTTTTACTCATGACCCAGATTTGCCTTAGCTCCCCATTGAATCTTTATGCATGTAAGATGCTGCGGAGCATCAGCTCACTAAATATAGGTCAGTTTATGATGACTTTAGTCACTGTCTGAGCTCTGTTGATGGTATGAGTTAAATATTTAGGAGCATGTGAGACCTTTTGCATCTAGAAGCATGATAAAAATACCTTATAGTACCTCAAATGATGCCTGATGCCTATTCTTAGGCAATTCAATTCTGCACTTAATCACCAGTGATTATAGCAGGTGCTCTTATACAGACACCATGCTTCAATTGTGGGTGTTGACCTTCAGTTATAGAAACGGACCAGAACGCATTAAGAAATGTGGTACATCAAAAGCTCGATGACCAGTATATCCATAGTCAGAGCTCAACTGTGTACCAACAGAAATTTTAGTTTTAGAAAATTCTGGCAATATTCTGTACCTTCAAACCCAAATGGTCAGCAGACTCAGATATTTTTAGACAATGAAGAAGGACTTAACGGCTTTCAAGATTGAATGTGTGTCATAATACTGTCCAAGTAGATGCTATTTGAAAGTTTATGTAAATGTAGGAGTCATCAGCATAATAAAACACTTATGTTTATTTAAGTATTAGGAAAGAAGTTCTCAATTGAAATGTTAAAAAAATTTACCTATTTTATTTTCAATATATATGTGTAGGGAAAATAAGGGGAAATTGTACGCTTATTAAATCTGCAGCTGACTTTTAATGGTGCTTTTTCTCATCTTGAATAACCTTATTAACAGAGTAAATCCTTTCCTGTGTTCTTCAGGTAATTGGAACAAAAAATCTTTGTCAGATATAAATAGTTTGTTTACAATCTCATCACTGTGCGTGTGATTCATCTTCTCTAACTTCAACCGTCTTCAACACATAACAACTGTGCTATTCTCCCTAGGTTACCTTTGACAGTGGAAGAAAAGTTCAACACTTAGGGAAGTGTATTTTTATTTTCCTTAATTATTAGAAGGACTTTGTAGTGACTAGCTCAGATAGAGTCATCTATGTGGTAAACATCTAAAACCTTTGTTGCTACTAAGATGCATTCTCACTAGGATTAGAATGAGAATCCTTTAGAGAAACTTCAGTATGTTGTAAGATAGTGTGGTGTGTCAGGAATTCAGTCAACATGTATGTGGTTTCCTGATGTTGTTTCAGGAAAAGGCACTCAACTGTCAAGACAGCAGGTCATTTATTTTGTTTAAAACAAGCTTCGTAGCAGATGCTCCTGAATTACCATAAGTCTAGAGAGGAAACTAACATACTGGGTAGTTCTACATCACTAGCTGGTCAAGGAGCTGTGGGAACATGTCAGAGAAGAGTCTAAATGTTACTATTTTTATTGATGTAGAAGTAAAATTCATTTTCTTCTGCCTTGACTACAGTTTTCCATAACGATAGCCAACCTGAATTAGCTATTTCAAAAGCAGTGTGTGTTTCTGTCTATTGATGACACAGATTAAATATAAGGTGACAGCTATTATGTACTCAAGCAAGTTGTATGCATTAGTAATACACTTACCATTAGCAGATAGCACATGCACTCTCTCAAGCCTGCATGAGTGATCTGACGGCACTAATAGCTGTTTTGCTGTGACAAAAAAAGTCTTTATTTAAATTATTTAATATTTTCTTGGTAAACTGACTCTTACAGTTAATGTAAAAGTTTTCATCCATTATCTTCTGGCCACACGGAATGAAATCATGAAGGAGGAGCGAATTCTCCTCTTGCTTTCATATGTCATCATGGAATAGCTCCACATTCAAATCAAGTGTAGCTGCAACAGTACAAAATGGGAACAACATAAGGAAGTCAGAAGCGTCCAGCTCAGCGAGCACTTGTGTATCTTTCCTGTGCACTTTGTCACAAAGCATTCCGGCTTCCTACATTAAAATGAATTAGTAAGTGCAATATGGTCATTAAAGAAAAAAAAAAAAAAGGTATTTAGAGAAAGGCAATTTCTACTATTTCTACTCTATGTAATAAAATACCTTATTTTAAAGTCATTTTCGGTATTTGAAAAGTAATGGGAAAGGAGTTTCCCTCCTTCACAAAAAATAAAATTTGTAACCATTCTTTTCTATTGGATGCAACTTTCTCTGTGTATAATTAGCATAAATTCATACACTATGTGCATGAAATGAAAATTTACCAGAAAACTTTGATATATATCATCCATGATGGTTATTTTTTTCTTGACTGGGTATTTGAAAATCACAGTTCACACTTTATCAAGAGAAAATTAATTCACTAGTTAAATCTCCAAATGATCCATCCTCTAGCTCAGGGGTGTCTAACCCATGCTGCAGAAGTGACCCGCACGCTGGCAGGAGCATAGAGGCAAGGAGCTCAGCGCTGCCGCAGAGTAGAAACAAGGTGCTAGGCCGGATGAAACAAGGTGGAGGGCCAGATTCATCCCATGTTCCATGAGTTTGACACCCCTGGTCTAGCCTAATTACTTCCAGCATTAACCAGTGTTTCCTGCTACTATACTTGAAATGTGAAATCATCCTTGGCTTTTCCATAATACACACATAAGTTCTGGTGGGCAAATAATTTTGCTTTTAATAGAATAACTACAAACTGCATATTTTCCATTTTATGTGTATATAATGTAAGACACTAAGGTCTGATTTTTAGATAAAGTGAATGACAACTGCAAATGAAGTCATGTTGCATATATAATGTGTTGTACAAGCTCAAATGCTCTGACAAATGAGCTTCTAATTATTTTCAAATTGTTATTTGAAAGTAGTGAAAACATTGCATCTCATTTTCTTCATACCTTAGGTCCAGAGCCATAAAACTGAGGTTAATATCACCCCTTACTACTCTTAAATTTTCAAAATGTATTGTATTAAGGCACAGAGCTACCTACACAACAATAAAAAGAAAATAAACATAACTACTCATGAATTTAAATATAGTAACTGTTCACTCTTGAGCAAGAAATGAAGGCTGGTGACCTTTCGATAATATGCAGTCAAATGCTTGGAGTGAAAACTGTTAAAAAGAAAATTTTGGCGGTCTTCATTCTGTCATTTTCCTGGTTTTGAATACTCAGCTTTGTGATTCTAATCTTGTTCTTTTGGTGTGGAGGTTGGGGTTTTTTTTTTGATTCTGCAGTTTCAGCTGCTAAGACAATAGACTCTACTTAGTACAAAGGCTCTGCTTTCCTATGATAATGTGCAGGAATTTTATGTCATCTTAGGACATGGTTTTAGTAAAAGACAAAGAGAGAAAAAGGAGTCCCTTTTCTTCAGTACTGATGCAGTCTGGATCATGTCCTCTGTCTTGTCCCAGTGGGTGGGCAATTCTTTAGGGGAACACAGTTTTGTCCTCACAGGACAAATGTTTATTCCCCATGTGATTAAACTTCTGGTAAATTCAAAAACATTGCTGGTATGGATGAGATATTTTTTTGTTGTATAACATTTTTCCTCTTAGTTCTAGCACAGGTAAAAATTTGTGAGTGTGGAACTTACCACCTGTTCTCAGGTTTTTAATGATGTGGTTGTGCTATAATTTGTAGTATATAAAGTGATCATAAAAATGAAATATGTTGCTTTTCTCTTCTAGTTGCACACTCAGAGCATTAGGTTGCCATTCAAGGTACATTATTTTGAAGTTCAAAGGGCTAGTTTTGAATTTATGAACTAAATTATGATTTCAACGCAAGTATCCCCCTGCTTGGGTCATGGCTTTGATATAAATGATGAGTTTTATCTCATCTATCAGTTTTAAAAGTAAAAACCAATCTGCTGCGATTTTTGCAGCAGACCTTAATCCTACCATTCCATCCAAAGAGTCTTTGGAAATCATCTGATAGACTAATTTGGCTTGAAAGTGAGCTTGAACTGAAGTGCTCAGATGGGACAGCTTGGAACAGACTTGTAGCCTCACAGAAAGCAGAGGACAGACGTCTCTAGCATTCAGCTGAGACAAATATATTTAAGGTATTATGAGGTATTATCTGGGCCCAAATATTTAAATTCAATCCCAGTTTTTCTCTCTCCATCTCTTTTGGGTTTATTGTACTCTGATTTATTCCATGAATTTGCAGCTTGCCAGCTGCAGGTCAGGTTTTCTGGAGACAAAACATCGTATCTTCAGTAACCTCTGCCAACTTGGTTGACTTCGCTAACCTGAGCAAGCTGGAGAGTGGACTGTGAATCTAGGAGCCAGGTGTGCTTATCATAGCCTGAAATCAAAGAATGCTATCTTTGTATTAACTTAAAATTTGCTGGCTGGTCTCATCTAGTCCAAGTCACTACAGTTTACAGAGTAGGTACAGCTGGCTTTTCTCAGCTCAGCAGCATAACAGTTTAGACTGCCTATTTTAAAATGTGTTTCTCTTCACTGCTTTACAGTGGTCTTCAGCAAACAGCACACAGATTAACCATTGCTGAGACAGATACATCTTTAAACCTTACTGAGTCTATTAGAATTGCTTGCAGCTTTAAGGAAATGTGTTATTTTACTTGTGGTGGCAGTGTTTCTGGCACTTCCTTCCTATATGTCATGTACTTTACACTCACAAGGTTGGATTTTAAAGAGTCCAATTTAGCTAATTGGAATCAAAATGTGTACCCACATAAGCTATTAACTCAATTTTGTTCAGGATAGTGGGTACTTTCAATCATAAATATTCAGGTTGTATTGGTATCCTAGATACAAAAGGGACTTAATTATGTCAATCACAGTTCATATTGAAACTTTCCATATAAAACCCACACAAAAAGCAAAAAAAAATTCCTATATTCCCTAGGCCCATTTCAGAAATAAAATAGTGAAATAATGGCACTCTGACAAAAACATTCCAGAAAAAGCAGCCAAAGGCATAATTTCTTCAAATGAATGGTATTCAACTTTGTTCCTTGTGGGGGGTTTTAAATCATACTTTCAAATAAGTCATTGTACTAAAATTTCAGGTCATTGAGAAACCAGTGCTTTTATAACTCTTAGCTTCAGTCCCACATATGAACCCCATCAGTCTTCATTGCTTGTTAGGGATAATTAATTTTGAATTGGGCTGAATAAATCATATGACGCATTTCACGCTTGTATCCATCTTCAATTCAGTCTTTTTTTGTTGTTGAGCAATGTATTAATCCATGCTAAGAAAAGAAGAAAAGGTCAAGAAAACATCGTTGACTGCCAAACAAACAAAATTACCTTGTTAAAATAAAAGTGAGCCACAAGTTTCTGGCAGTAATCGGAGCTATGTGACAGTGGACCTGGAGAAGGAGAGGTCCAGGCACTCAGGAACTAGCCAAAATAAAAGAAAAACAATAAAAAAATGAGTCCTGAAGCAAATTGTTACTGAATCTACTCTGAGGGAGGTTGCCTCTTAGAAGGTACTAGCATTTATTAAAGAAGGAATTAGCATGCTAAACTGTTCGTGTTTAATTTTATAACCAAAATTTTAGGTATTCTTAAGCTTGGCTTGGCCTTAAAAGCCTTTTACAACTTTGTCTCCTGTTCAGTGTCTCAAATGACATCAAATCCAGATCCTCACAAGAACTGAAAGGTACTGAAAGTCAACATTCCAGCTCACTTTCAGATCAAATCTGTCTTCAACACAATAAAAATAGCTTTGCGGCATTTCTCTCAAATGAACAACATAAGAGAAGCTGCACTTCCATATGATTCCGTGTCAAGGAACAAACTATCCGCAGTGGCCCACACTTGTTACTCAAATCCGCAAGGTATGAAACGCAAGTGACAGCTCTGTAATAGTGCAACTTCTTTGCCATTACATGCCCAGACACTACAGCATGTGTTGTTAGCAAGGATAAGGGAAATAAAACCTTTGTGTGCCCCAAAGATAATTGACCCTCCATACCACAAGCATATTGGTAATAGGGATGCTACCTGTTCCTTAAAGAGCTCCTCCCACATACAGAGAAAAAACCACTACCTTTTTCTAAAAAGAGCTCCAAAAAGTCTGTGACTTGCTGAAATAATCTAATTTACAGTTTTATTACAAAGCCAAATTTAAACAAGCCCAAAGCTTGCAGATTTATGTATATCTTTACACACCACTGTGCATTCCACTGAAACTGAGATTAAACACTATATGTATAGTTAATCGCATGTATAAAGTCTTTTTTATGGCAAAACCTTGTTTATTTTTTCAAGCTACTCTCTTTTTAAAGAAGTAAGAGGTGGAGGTTTAAATGGGTTTAAAATGGGTTTAAAATGGGTTTAAAAGGGACATAGGTGAAACTGAGTTTTACTTTGAAATTTTGAATATTCTAAGATTTCTCTCTACTTATCCATACAGTTTGAAATAAAAGGAAATGGTCTCCTAAATTTTGTGAACTGAAACTGCAGAGCTTTGCACATCTTGGTTGAAGTCTTTATTGCCCATCATAGTGTTTCTGGATAGGAGAATTAAAGTGGTATTTATGGTATCTGTTTAGCTGGAGACAAGTGTTAAATAGATGTTATAGGAGACAGATGTAAGAGAAACCTTCTCGTACTCAGAGGTGCCTTACAAAATGTCCTGGAGTAACAGACTGGATGAGGAAGACAGGCATTTTGTGAAGGAAACTGCTATAATTTATAGGTTACATAAATACAGGTAGCCTGACCTTTTGTCAGACTTCACACCCTTCCTTAAAATGCCATATCCTCACAGGAAAAGGTCTCTCTAGCTGGCATAAAAATCAATTGCAATATTTGATTTCCAGCCTCCCAGCAGTAATCACAGAGGCAGTGGAAGCACCTTTGTTGCAGCATTGCTAGTAGCCTGGCTGTTCACACCCAAGCTGGTCAGGAGAGGAGGTATTTTTTCCCCTCCCTTCCTACCCCTTTTCTTAGTGCAAAACTTAGAACACAGCCAGGCTGTGAGCCTGCCAGCTGCAATCCCCTCCCCAAGTCCTTCTGAGCTTCCCACTGTGCTGGTCTCCATCTTACCTGCAGTGGGTGAGGAATCCTGTGAGTAGCACATTTCACCAGTGGTGAGACACTGCTCTGCCAGAACATTAAAGGCTCTTTATACTTTTTATCCCTCCTGTGCATTTGTTTTCTGACAGTGTGTGATATGTATTTGTACATAGTTAATCTCTCTTTGTTTGCCTGCAACGCGTGATATGTATTTGTCTGTATTTAATTCGTCTTTTTCTGCGTGGGAGATCTGCTGGGAGATAGAAGGTGGCAGAGAAACTGCTGATGCCAAAATCCTTCCTGTGTTTGGAAAGGGGCTGGTTCACAGCGAAAAGGTCTGGATGCTGGACAAATGTGAAGCTTAATTAATTAATGTCTAATAGGTGCAGATAGACCTATATGGGACTCTACCACTACCTAAACAGTGTCAGGAACAAATGGGATCGAGGGTCAAAGACTGCCTTGAGACATTTAACAGCTGACATTTAATAAGGTGTCAAAGTGGCTTAGAAGCCACACTGAACCCCACCTCCACATCTGCACATATTCCAAGGTCTCTGCTCTGACATGTTCTGAAATCTGGTAGGGTTCGAATTGTCCCCACCTTTTAAAGCACAAAGCTATTTGA
Organism: Geococcyx californianus; assembly: GCA_013389885.1. NCBI lineage: Eukaryota > Metazoa > Chordata > Aves > Cuculiformes > Neomorphidae > Geococcyx > Geococcyx californianus. Next base: position 169,320 of record VWPV01001821.1, on the reverse strand, counting down.
TTTCACTTGTAGGGGAAGAAGTGAGTGGCTGAAAAAAACAGGCCAGAACACTGAACAGAAATTACTCTCTCAGGGGAGACCTTACCTCCCTACAATTACCTGAAAGGAGGTTATAACAAGGCAGGTGTCAGTGTCTTTTCCAAAGGAACAAGCGACAGAATGAGAGGCAACGGCCTCAATTTGCACCAGGGGAGGTTTAGATTGGAAATTGGGAAAAATTTCTACACTGAAACAACTATCAAGCATTGGAACAGGCTGCCCAGGGAAGTGGTTAAGTCATGATCTCTGGAGATATTTAAAAGATGTGTAGATGTGGCACTGTGAGATATGGTTTAATGGTGTGCTAGAGAGTGCTGGGTTTATGATTGGACTTGATTATCTTAAAGGCCTTTTCCAACAGAAATGATTCTATGATTTATATGATTTCTAGTTTCCTTTGTGATAATATTTAAATCAATCCTAAAGGTTCTACTGCAGAAAAGGGATGTTTCCTCGCATAAATGTCAGAATCACTTAATACATTTTCCAGATGATGATGCACTGTTCATGTCTCTGTTGAATGTGAGACTGTCTGCAAAGCATGCAATCAGTGAGAAATGACTTGAATATGCCTAAAATGCACTGGAAATAATAAAATAATTTAAGTTACTGCTGCTAGAGTTACAGCTGTTAGTTTGGGAAGTATGTTTGGGGGTTATTGTATTCTCAGTACAAGTAATTTAAAATGTCTGAAGAAATGTTTATGTTCTCAGAAAAGGACACAACTTTAAAGGCAGAGAAAGAAGAATGGGCATTACCTTCAAAGAAATTCTGGAGGTAGGAGTAAGTAACAGAGAGGCAAAGAACTGGTTTGGGGGTATTTCTGTTGTAAAAAAATACTTCACAGACAGTAAAATTTGAAACTGACAGTTGTATTGAGACATTATCTCTGCTTATGCCTAAATTCTCTCAAGGAAAAAAATGCATCTACTTTACCTATTAATCTGAATTAAACTGATATGTTTAGAGGGAAATATGCAGTCTCTCCAGCCACTGCTGGTGTGAGTCAGTCACAGTCTCTAGAGATTCCTTCTGCCGCATAATCCCACTGCAGCCTTGTTCTGAAACGGAGATTTTTGCATAAGAGCTGTAGCAGTTATTCTTTTTTATTTTTTTTATTAAAATTTTAAGGAAATGTGCCCAAACACCAGGGCAAATAATAACATCTTACTCACCTACGTGAAGTAATTAATAAGTCATTTGCCACAGTTAACAGCTCATTGCAAAGCTTTACACAGAGATAACTAAGTAAAGTACAAGCCTTCAATCTTCACTCCGTTGTTATACAATTATGTGCCAAAGGAATATAATATGTTTGCAAAAAACTAATGAGGTTAGACCAGTCTTGAACCTTTCAAACACAGATTTTCCGTTATAATTGTATATTTAAATGGCCTTTTTTACAAAGGCTTGGGTTCCTAAAATGTATAAGAAAGTATATATCCTCAAAGGAGGACAGATACAGAGGGGGAGTGAAAAAAAGTCTTCTGAAAAGCAGCTAGTCCTGTGGACAGGAAACCTGAAGCTTGTTTTCCTGAGGTTTTGTGATCTGGGGTTGTAATAGCCAATAGTCAATTAAATGCCAATTCCAAGAAACTCTACTCCTTACACTGTGTAAGTCATAAGGTCTCTTTCTGGAGGTATTTGATGTCTATTAGTGTAGCTGATCTGACACTGCAGACTTCCTTCAGTGAGCCGCAGTCTTTGCCTTCTGCTCCTCCGTTTATCTCATGACAATATGTCAACTCTGTGCTCCCTACCACCCTTCATAATGCTCAAATTTAGCTGAAATTAGCCAAAGATAAGTGGTTTGAGACCAGTAGGCAGTTATATAGAATGACTGAATATGTACTATTTCCTTTGGAAAAAGCCAAAGCAATTTTGTACTTTTGATGACTTCTGGAAAACAATGTAATATGGCCTTTCTACCTCCTATATGATTCATCTTTTTCCACTCCAGCACAAAACCATATTCAGTTTACTACCATTTAAGGGGTCTTTTACTCAGAAGTAGGTTTGGATACCTGGCCTGAGACAGAATTCTGGACTATCTGTTATTATATTTCCAGTGTCCGTAACATTAACATGAATCCATTTATATGAAATAAGTTGACAGGTTTTAATAAAATACAATAATTTTCTCTGACAGGGAAAGTGATTGCATTTTTTCCTGTCATTGCTTTCAATTCTGAAAGTTACATGAATATGAGCTTAAAGGTAGTTCATTCCTTTGCATTATGAAGAGGCGTATTCAAGCACGCTGAGTGAGATGATTCCCAGATTTTCCTAAATGCCTGAGAGATACCATGGATGCCCCATGGAAGCTGAATGAAATGATAAGCAATTTATCAGGTATAATAAGCCACTATAACTGTTTAAGAGATCTTTAAATAGCCAGACTAAAAAAGTTGGTGATCAGTATTCAAGACATGACTTCTCTGTAGAGAACACATTCCCATTTTTTGGTTGTTTACGCCAAGAGTTCTTAGGCATTTCCCCATGCTCTCCATTCAACATTCTATATTCAGCTATGTCCTTTGTAGACAATCAGCTGGTCTGTCCCTGTCATGTCACCCAGGAATTAGGTTTATATAGGTGTTAGCAGCCATATTTCTTCTGGCACTTTACAGTCTTCTATTAGCTGTCCCACACCCATCCCCCAATGTACCATCCACTCATTTAGTTACATGATTTGTCCCTTGACTTTTAAGATATTCAGCTCTCCGTCTTCTTTCTTCACAAATGTCTAGGTATCACTCTCATATGTCATCAGACCCACTCAGGCTTCATTATCAGACACTGAATTCTTAGCTGTGGTGGGCTCCTTGCAGAACAGAGGGCAACTCAGCATTGCTTTGATTAATGGACTTCAAGTATATTTGTTGTTTTATTGCTCTCGGTAAAAGCACACAGAAAGTAGCCAAGTACAGTGCTGAATCAGAGCCATGGATAGTCCATCGATTAAATGAAAATCTAAATGCTTTATAACAAAGTATTTAATTCCAGTATTCCTCAAGGGACTTGTTAAAGGTTCACACAGGTCTTTGAGAGTCACTGTCTGCTTTCCTACTTAAAGAGTTCCCACTGTTCTATCAGCTGGAGCTAGCGTTATCGTCACAGTCCACAAGTTAATGAAAATATCAGGAAAATCAAACTCAAAGCAGTAACCATAACCTACCTTCTTTCTCAAGAGCTGTTTCTAATATTATATATATATAATTGTAACCCTAACCATGCTGATACTGAATTCTGAGCCGCTTCAGGTTTTTCTCCCTTTTTGCCTGGAAAGAAGAATGATATGGAGAGAGAGAACTTTGAAAGATTAGAGCTGTGTGAGGTTTGAAAAAAAATTACTCTGAACATTCGAAAAGGATTCCTCCGCCCCGCTCCCTCCCTGGAAAATAAGTGTTTTCAAATTCTGATTTGTCAAAAATCGCTGTCATCTAGATCAGAAAATTCACTGGCCCACTCCATAGTCATAAATTGTAACAAATGCATCAGGTAAAGATTCAGAAAAGCCATACATCTTCTCAGATTTTCTCAGAACTTTTATTTTATCCAAATAACCTATACTTAGTTTTTCTGTGACGGGACTATTGTGCATGATTGTTCTTTCACTTCACCAGTCTGCTTTTTACTTAGCATCTTTGAGTCCCTGAGGACTGTCAGAGTGGGCTAGAATCCTGTAAAGGTGCCCAGTGCTGCAGTTCCTGTGTAAATTGTAGCAAGAAAACAGTGAAGTAACAGATGATGGAGGTGAAAATGAGGGGCTTACTGAGAATTAGCATTGGAAGAGTAGTGGATGAAGCACTGTTTAAGACAAAGCAATTGGAGAGCTGATAGTTAAGAAAGGAAGCAGAGGTGCAAGAGATGAATCACAAATAAATCAGACACTGGCATGAAGAAGGGATAAATGGTTGAACTGATTGCCGAGTTGGTGTTTGAAGCATGAGGTTAAATGTATTTCGCTTTAAACTAATATTTGAAATATTGAGATCAAAGCCAAATATTGATCCAAAGCAATGATAATATCCACTGTATTGATCTGTGCATAAAGGCTTTAGAGAGCATAGCAAAGAGCTTCCAAGATACGCTTAATAGGGAATGGTAGATAGGCTGGCTCAATTCTGTTCTTACTTTCACATGGAACTGGTCAAATATCCAGAGAGAAAATGCAGTCCCCACTTTGACATTGCTCCTTCCATGAAGTGTGTAACATAACTTTAATCATCACTATTATAGATTACTCTAAATATAAATGTTATGGATACATGAAAAATGGTTGGGTTACATTTTGTAACCACGGTGTTATTGGATGTATGTGGACTCAAAAAAGAAGTATCCCAAATCAGAGATATATTACTTTATTACTTATTTTCCATCCTCTCTCTCACTGATTCAAAAAATCATTGAAAAGGAGTTATTTATCTTGAAATATCAAATTTCAAGGTTAAGCACCGGTTTATGGCTACAATCTAATATATGAAACATATTCTGGAATTCAGTTCAAATATTCTTACAGTGCCATCTGCTGAAAAGTAGTTAAGGCTAAAAAGCAATTCATTTTTGTTAGGCAATATATTCTTGCTAGGATATCTGTAAATTCTTGGTCCATCCTCGGTAGTTTCCAATCTTTCATACCCTGCAATATGACAGCACAAAATCTGTAGCTCCAGTACAGGAGAAGCTATAGACACAACATTTACTCATACAATTAAGTGTAAGTGGTATGACTGAAAGGTAAGGATATACCTAAATGTCACAAATAAAAGTATGCAAGAAATATTTAAGGTTTAAATTGGTTTATGTATATGTAAAGCTGAAGGGCTTGATATTAACATCAAGAATTTTACCCTCTATCAGGTTGCCTCTTATAAAGTAGCCTAAATATATTAAATGCTATTATGTTTAAAAAGTAAACTGATATGTGTTAGCTAATTAATTTTTAAATTTACTTCAGTTCCAATATCTAGAAATATTTCCCAAGTACATGAATAATTCTCTTAAAATGGACAAGATAGATAAGGTAAGCTTTTCTTGCAGCCTGAATCTGGGTCATGTGATAACAACCCACTTGTCTGAACTCAAAGATCATTTCTTTTTTATTTTTATAATAAGCAATTGATCTGAGTTTCAAATTGGCTCTTAATTACAGCTGAATATTTTTGTGCTGCTTACTGTCTTAAGGAGACTCATCCTTCATTCTTTTTATATTTCATTATAAATTCCACTTGCTTCTCAGCCGAGTGAATCAAATTTTCAACAGGTCTTGCCTAAGATGTTCAATAAGATCAAAGCTGTGTACATGCACCTCCACTAGAAATGTAGTGTTCTTTTGGTGTACATATAGATGTACACTATCCTGTCAGTGAAACTCAGATTATTTCTGCCTTCCCCCAGCCCTAAGTGACATTTGAAAATGCCCTGTATTTGGCATTATCTTCTGCTTGAAAAGTTTGCAATGGTCATTTCGAGAAGTGCAAAAGCTATCCCAATAATTAATCACAAGCTGCACACTGTCACAGCGAACATTTCATAAATAACCAAGAGACTGAAATTAATTTTCATAGGTTCTTCCATGAATAATTTAGACTTATAAAAGCAAAGTCAATCAGTAACTCAGTGAAAGAGAAAAAGGCTGAATTTCAATTAAGTCTGTCAATGAGCATGACTAATTCTATCCAGAGTTTAACCAATGTAAGATATACACAGGTTTTGTTCCTTAGTACTGAGCAGTCTCAGGATATGGCAGGTGGCACTGTTCAGAAGTGTTTGTGTGAGTTTTTACTAATATTAGACTTGAATTACCCAAGCTAAGCAAAAATTACAGGGCCATGTGTTTAGGCTCATATCTTCCTACTTTGCTTTTTCAGGATTTAAATTTGTAACTAGATTTAGAGACCTGAGCTAATCTCCCTAAATTCTTCCTATGGTTACTGCAGTAAGACACACTTACTCCAGAGGATAAGTCAAAACAACTGAATTTCAACTCCATTTCTGACCTATGCTCTAGGAAGCCTTTTTCTCTCTTCTGTTTTCCCTGTTTTTACATTGTGGAAGAAATATAGGTAGTTTTTCTTCTGGGGGCTAATATTAGGTTCTATGAATGCACCTTCAAACCCCTTTTTTCCTATGCCTTTCACTGTTTTAACCTTTGGTAGACAGTGTAATGATAAAATACCACTCAGCAAGGTACAAGGAATGTCTGGGGTAAGTGCTCCTCATTTGCTTTATTTCAGACTCTTCCAGTAGCTGCCAACTTCCATATCAGAAAATAATTTTAAAAACCCTATAAAAAAACCTTGGGGCAGGATCTTCAAAAGATGTGCATAAGTATCTAGATGTTTTTGAAAGTTTTGACAGATGCCTTTGTCTGTAGGCACCTACTCAGTTGGAAATTTGAACTCAGTTTTCATAAAATTCAGTTCTGAATCAAGAAGAAATACTTTTCATTTTACTGAACACAGCCCTGTCTTCAATTCATAGAAAGACAGCCGCAATGATATTATTGTGTTTACTGGAGATGGTAAATATACCAGGGGTTCTGGTTGTTAGTTTAAAGTGTTTTAATAGGCCACTCTGTTTATTAACCACACCCTAAAAGAAGACTGACTATCTTCTAGGAAGTAAGTTATTTGACAACTGCTGTATATTCTGAAAGATTTCTAAGGACTCTGAATTGTCTAGCGGGCTGCAATCAGCCTGATCCTGTTATTATCTTTCTCTGCTTGCAAAAATGGATTATTTCCAATGAGCTTCATGTTGAAAAATGCCCTAACTTTTGTATTGTTGTTACAATAATAGTAACAAAAGTAAGCTTGGCTGCCTATTTTGGCTCAGAGAAACAGCAGAATTACAAATGCTGCTGATGGAGAAAAAGAAGCATTGCTCCAGTGAACTCTGAAATCTCCCAGAACACTGCAGTATTTAAAAAGAGAGAAGAAAAAAAAAAGCAAAAATGCACATACTTCCCTAGTGTAGCCATTGCTAACTTGGTGTTAGAGTCTTAACCTTTTTTTTCTTCACTTAGATGCAGTAACTTTCACACCTCCCACCAGCCCAGGCTGCTGAAGGCCCCATCCAACCTGGCCTTGAACACTTCCAGGGAAGGGGCATCCACAGCTTCTCTGGGCAACCTGTGCCAGTGCCTCACCACCCTCACTGTGAGGAATTTCTTCCTAATGTTCAATCTAAATCTTTCCCCTTATAATTTAAAGTCATTCCCCCTCATCCTATCACTACTTGCCCTTGTAAAAAGTCCCTCTCCATCTTTCTTGCAGCCCCTTCAGGTACTGGAAGGCTGCTCTGAGGTCTCCCTGGAGCCTTCTCTTCTCCAGACTGAACAACCCCAAAGCTCTAAGCCCATCCTCATAGCAGAGGTGCTCCAGTCCTCTGATCATCTTCGTAGCCCTCCTCTGGACCCATTCCAACAGTTCCATATCCTTCTTATGTTGGGGATTCCAGAACCGGACACAATACTCTGGGTAGGGTCTCATGAAAGTGGAGCAGAGAGCAGAATCACCTCCCTCACCCTGCTGGCCACACTTCTTTTGATGCAGCCTAGGACATGATTTGCCTTCTGGGCTGCAAGTGCACATTGCTGGTTCATGTCAAGCTTCTCATCAATCAGCACCCCTAAGTCCTCTGCAGGGCTGCTCTCAGTGACATTGTCCCCCGGCCTGTATTGAAACTGGGAATTGCCCTGACCCAGGTGTAGGTCTTTGCACTTGGCTTTGTTGAACCTCATGATGTTCACACAGGCCCATTTCTCCAGCTGTTCCAGGTCCCTCTGCATGACATCCCTTCCTTGTGGTGTGACCACTGCCCCACTCAGCTTGCCGTCATCTGCAGACTTGCTGAGGATGCACTCAATCCTGCTGTCAATATAATTAATGAAAACATTAAACAGCACTGGTCCCAGTACTGACCCCTGAGGGACACCACTTGTCACTAATCTCCATCTGTACATCGAGCTGTTGACCACTGCTCTCTGAATGTGACCATTCAACCAATTCCTTATCCACCAAACAGTCCCATCAAATCCCATCAATTACCTACTATAATGACCAAATAGGTAAGTGTTTTGCTGTGAGCTACAAAGCAATTGGGAGTTTTGGTTTTGAGTGCCTGCTATGAGGTACTGCAGAAGATGTTGATTTTTCATAATCTTTGAATAAAAGATGGTCAAGTAGTTAATTATTGGTTTGAGATGCTGTTTTCTCCTTGAATGCCTGCTTTTTTTACTCAACTCAAACATTACCAACATGCACCTTAATTATTGTAAACATCTTTTGACTCCAGAGTGTGAGGGCTGTTAAGGAATTCAGTGTGTCTTACAAATAACTGCTCATATACAATGTGAAGAAAGAATTGTGATCATTAGATTAAGAAGTCCTTTAGTGGGTGCATTTCTATATGCAGTGAAAGTCAGTATGGAACTTGGAGCATCATTGCCCTCGAGTGTTCTTTAAAAAAAATCAATCTCCAGCAGTGCTTCTACAGATTAACACAGCATGATCTACAAGTAGGTAGGAAAGAAGTCTGTCATTTTAAATCTCATCAGAATTTACTGTTCTATAAACAGAAAATTATAGAGCTATTCTTTTATGATACTCTACACAGTTTACAAGCTGTATCAGTTTTGCCTCTATAGGGTACAGGTGTACTGGACAAACAACAGATTTCTTCATTATTTTTGGAAGTGTATGCAGGTATGCAGTGCTGCTGTACACTGTACCAGAGCCGGGGCACTGTTTGTGTGCACTGTAACAGCTGCCTTCAAGATGCTAAAAGTTCTTACACTCTTCAGTCAGCTCCTGCCCTAAGTTACAACACCATAAATTTACAACACTGTGGCTTCAGGGAGATGAAAACTCAGGGCTGAAGCCTCCTCTGCCACTTTTCAAAGAGAATGCTTTAATCCCACCCTGGAATTTCAGGCACTTGTGCTCCATCCAGCAGTTTCAGAAAAAACACTCAGCTCAGTTCATCAAAACATCATCCTCCCCTGTTTTGGACTACAGGTTACTAGAAGTCAGGGAAACAGAGAGCTTAAAAAAATCACTTGATGCACTTCTGATTATAATTAAGAAATTAGAACTCCATTACTGTTCTAAATATCTCAGCCACTGAGATTCCCTAAGCTGTGCAGCAGAATCAGGAGTTACAAGAAGGTTGGAGGTACTCCTGCACATTGAGTTCTTGCAGGAACTCTGCTGTGCCACAGAGGCTGTGAAGCAAATCAGAAAGAGAGAGAATAAAAGCACAGACAGAATGTTCTTGTAACTTCTACTTAGACGGTGCGGTATATTACCTTTTGAATAAGACAATAATATGTTCAGAAAAAAACGTGTAAAAACAAGGGCATTTGGTACAGGTGTACGAACTGAACGTCTGTAGTCTCAGCAACCATCCTTGTGAAGCATTCTCACTCCATCCTTTTTCCTTGCCTTGCCTTGCCTTGCCTTGCCTTGCCTTGCCTTCCCTTCCCTTCCCTTTTTCCTTTCCTTTTTCCTTTCCTTTTTCCTTTCCTTTTTCCTTTCCTTTTCCCTTTTTCCTTTCCTTTTCCCTTTCCTTTCATCTTTCCAGAGAGGCTTTCCCGATATTTGCCTAAGGCAAGGCTTAGCAGGAGCTGCAGTATCTCTTTAAAGCTTAACCCAAGAGCAAGAAAAGATAAGCTCCCAGATGTGCATACCCTTCCTTGACCTTGTGCCCAAAGTCTGTGTGCCCTTGTGCTCACCAGAGGGTTTTGTTTAAAGGTGTTTCACCAGCTGGACAGTGAAAAGATAGGGATCACTAGCAGAAGCTGGTGAAATGCAGATTTTTAGAACCTATTTTGGGGCTCATTTACACCTTCATTGTTAACACAGATCAGATTTACTAAAGTTCTTAGTCAACAGGGATTTATACCAAGCTGCCTAATAAGATATATCCGAGACCCTTGGGCCTTCACTCTGGCAGTGTTGTTGTGGCTCTTACTGGCCTAGAACACAGCTGAGTTTTCGTAACCACACAAAGCATGAACGTACCAAAGACCCATGTTTGGAAGGGCTAAGAGCAACACTGTACCTTTTGCTTGTAAGTCTGTGAATCTTTATAAACCTAAAGTCTCAATTTTATTTTTTTTTATGTAAATATTACTATAGCTAAGGTTTCCAGAAAAGACAGAGGAATTCAGCCTCCCTATCAAATGCCAGCCTGACATGTCTTCATGTGGAATGTCCTGAGATCACAGTCTTAGCCTACATCTCTTCCTGGTCATCCTCATGCCTAAATAAACAATGCCTAAACAAAATACTGCTTCCTGCTCTAGGTCAAAAGAGTAGAATTTAACTAAGAGGTGATGAAGAACTTATTTTTAAAATTAGCTCTAAGTCTTACAGTTAAGCTTACTGCTAACGCGCTAAAGAAAATGCTACTTCTCCATATCATCATAGACTTAATTAGAAGTATATTTAAAGGTACACTAGTGAATACTCAACTCCACTTATTGGTTTGTCCCAGTTTCTCTTATACTGTCTTCAGTGCAATTTAATGGCATTTCATTACTAAGAAGACATTGAAATAATTTGCAGAAGCAAGACCTCAACCTCTGTTGCAGAATCTGCATTTGGTGATGACAAAGCCAGGCTCCTTCCTAAACTGTAGGATGTTTGGCTCAATTTAGATATGCAGTTTTAGCAGTAAAAACCAAAAAGGATTGAGGGGAGGAGGGGAATGTGTTTATTAGAATAGATGTAGTCTAATTCCAGTCCCTAAACAAGGAATATGTCTTTGGCATGTTTGCATAACAAATTTCTAGGTAAAACACATCTGGCAAAACCAGTATTTCCCAGCCTTCATAGGTATATTAAGCGAGTCCTGCATTGCATGATATGCTTTATTCTCTGTATGAACATGAAGACATGTATATCAACAGAAAAGAAAAGGTAAGATCTGGTCATTACTAGCCAATGAGATTGAATCGGAATGATAAGTCTATATAGCAAGCTTTAACAACTCATTGCCAAACATCTAAATTAATAACCTTAATAGAAAAAAATCTTAGTGTATAGGTTTTAAAGCTTTTGAAAATGGTGGATTTTCCACTTTTTTTTTTTTTAGAATTCTATTTCCGTGTATTGTCCAGCTCCTCATATATTTTGGTAATATCAATATTTAACACTACAGTAATAGCTTATATTTTCCTGGCTGCATGCAAACAATTACTGATGTGCATCCATATTGACACAAATTAGGCCCACATGTAGCTTTATCACGCACATACAATTTCTCCATCATTTAATCTCAGTCGTAAATGACAACTTTGGAATTCTCTGCCTCTCTAAATCTGCATTTCTCATTGAATTTAAATGGATCTCAAACCTATAAATAACTGCATCAACCCTGAATATTGCATTCAATTACTCTGAGTTTTCTGCTGTTCATAAGGCATTCATGCTGGTCTTTCATGCTGTTTGCATTAGCAACGCTTTTCTTTCTATTATAAAACAACCTCCTCTATTCATGATTAACAACTCGAGCTGAAGTTGAATTTTTTAAGCTTTTTCTCTGACATTTTGAAAAGGTAAAACTGGTGATCTGTGGCTACAGCTCAACCATTGTTCTTTTAAACAAGACTTCATTTGGAGGCACAGTGGTTAGAGCTGGGTTTAAACAAAAATAGTTGGTCTGATTTGCAGAAAGCAAACTGAAATCTAGCAAGGAATTATAGTAAGAATAATAGCATCTTCTTACAAGCAGACAATGCATGAGGGTGCTCAGTAAGAGAGGGTCAGGCTGTGAAATGATCATTTCAGACAATTGCTACTCCCCACTGGTAGCAACACCAGATTCACTGATTGTGTCAGTACCATGTTGCCAATGAGGTGGCACTGACTGGGGATGAATTTTCTGGCCGTACAAATAGCTTTAGGACTGGCTCTGGGGAACCACTATGAGGAAAACTCCATTGCTGTTTATGCTCCAGTACAAAATGAAGGTGCATCTCACTAATGTGCTACACGTTACATCCTGCTGCTGGGCAAGGACACTCTGCCTAGCCCCTCTGGGCTAACAAAATGTTCTGGACAGTCAGCAGCCATTATTATGGGGGCAGAGTGCTGCCCAGCAGCTCATCACTGTTAACTGCTGCAGGAGCAGATGGAATTTAGTCTTGCCATAAGTTTAGACTGCTCACAGGGCAGTATAAATATGCAGAGCCCAGTCTTCCTTGTGGCCTGTGTTTCAGGTCATTAAGAACATCCTGGGCATCCCTCTTGGGAAAAAAAATAAGTGCTCCTCAATATGAATATTAGACTCACAATCCAGACAGTTCAGATCTTAATAGGTAACAGAGGAAGACAAGATGAAGAGCAGAAAAACTCAGAGGCTGCTGTTAGTTCACATGAGCATAGGCAATTCTTTTAACGAGCATTGACATGCTGGAAAGAAGTACAAAAATCTGTCTAGATTTACTATCTGATAAAGACCTACAATGTTAACTTAAAGTTGACCAATTCTACAGAATACAGGAGTTGATAAGTCGCTTGCACAGATACTCAACACATTGTGACTGCTACCTGCAAAGAAAATGAGTACTTACTTCAAAAGCAGGGGATTATTTCAAAATCATATTGAAATTAGGAAAGAACAAGATATTTGCACTCACTGGAAAGTATTGGAGAAAGTGAAAGTGCAGCTAGAGTGAAACATGGAGCTTTTAAATGGCTTTTCTAGGTTTCTTTGCTTTCTTCTTTTACTCACCAGTGCCTCATTCACATACAGATTCCCTTCTTGTTAGAAGTGTGCATGTCCATAACCGTCTATGGTTGTTAAGGAAAGCAAAGCCACTTCTATTTCAGAATAGGAAAAATAATAAAATAAAACCCTATTATTACTAAGGGAGAAGGCAAGAGAGACCCTTGAGTTCCATTCACTTTCCTGTGCCTGGATTTATTGGGTGAGGATTTCAAAGTTTCTGTGAAAAAGTCTTACCTTGGCATATTGATGGGGAAAGACATGCACAGACCCATGCACAACCCATGTTCCACTTCAGATCTTTTCCAAGAGCATCACTGAGGCCCAGACCTGCCATGGGCTCTCCTTGCCCTCAGTGAAATCCACTTCTGTGCAAAAATTATCAAACATAACTGAACTTAAAAAATTTCCTTTTGCTCTAAGACAAAACCAAAAACAAATAAACTTGCTATGAGGGGAATGTTTCTCAAGGCGCCATTCCCATAATGATTTATAAACAACTGTCCAATTTAAGCTAAGGGTACTATGTGTCTGCTAAAAATGTTTAAAAGATACCCTTGCTGTTATGGTAATTAAACATGCATGAAATGGAAAATAACAAACATATAAAAATAGCCATAGTTGCCTAAGATGACTTATAAATATAATAATGGAAGAATTGCATTTAGTAAGCAAAACAGAATAGCATGATGACAATGGAGCAAGAACATAAAATCCACAAAAGATAACATGCTGTGCTGGAGAGTAACAAAAACCCTAAGTCTGAAGGGTAGAAGATAATGATGAATAATACTGAACGAGAAAATAAAATATTGGTAAGCAAGAGACTGCAAATGCTCAAGGCTGAATGAACAGTGTGATTATCCACTGTGATTTCTGAATTTTCTTATGAATCTTCACAACGCAAGCAGCATTTCATTTCTTCCTAAGACCAGCAGAGAATGACATGGAAAAAGTGATCAGCTAGAATAAAAGGGAGATGAGATTTCTGTACCACTTTCACAAACTTCCACCAAAGAATTGCATCATACACATAATAAAGCTGTGCAGGAATTTTTCTCCATTACAGCCTTGAAGGACTAGTAGGAAGGAATCTTAAGATGCTCAAATATGTTTCGCACAATATGAGATTTGTTTTAAGAAGTGTAGTGACTGTTTTATGGAGTGCTATTTATTCCTGATAAATGTGAATTTTGACTAGAAAGAAAAAACTACTTCCTGTTCCCAAATGTGATGTAATATCTTTCCTTCCTCTTAGCCTGCAGTATAAAATGTAGGGATTTATTTTAATGCAGATGTGTCGTGGGTGACTCATGGATCAATACGCCAAAGTTCTGATGACTGAGATACTGTTAAATACTAAGCAGATACTGTTAAATACTATGAGGTCTCATAGATTTAGACATTTATGCTAGCTAGTTGTAAATATTATCATGGATTCTTCTTATACTGATGGAATAATTCTGACTTACACAATCAAAGTCTTTAAAATTAAAAGGGCAAGATGTATTTATATCTTGCAATGATTTCCAGTTGCTTTGTTTTCTTTTTGTAGTTCACCCTTTAGAGTGTATATAAGAACTTTCAGTTCAAAGAATTAATGTTGTAGGAGAGACAAGTGATTCTGCTGTTGTTTCATCTTCCCTCCTTGAACTTTGTGAGTGTTGCTACTGACACATCATTTAATTGTTATTATTCCAGGAAAAGTTCTACCTTGATTAAATGTAAACTGTAACATTTTGAATATCATCAGACAGTGACCATTTACATAATGTGAAATATTTTTCTCCCATATTTGGAGTCTTCAGTTCCTTAATTTCACCAATCCTTGTCTGCTGAATTAGGATCAGGATCCATCCATCTTTCAAGTTGAAAGCAAGGAAAAGGTCTTACACTTTCTTGGCTTCCAGGCTCAGGAAAAAACTCTTAGTTTTGCCTTTGTGTGTGTGTGTGAGTGTTATTAATGGCAGCACTGTGCTTTCATTCAGCAAAAGTGAATGTCTGTCCAGATACCCTTTTAAATATTACACAGCAGAAAGTTTATGGAAAAACCTATTGAAAACATAGAGGCTTGGGCTCTGCAGAGACTGATGCCACTGACTGCCTGGAGTCACACGTGTCAGTTCTGCATTTTGCTGTCAAGTGAAATGAACCCAAAACTTGAGTGGAGTTCATTCTTCTCATCTTCCTCCTGATATCATCTCAAAGAGCTCTGACATTTGGTTTTGCTTCAGAGAGAGAGAAAAGGATATTTTTTTGATGTGTTGATGGTTAGAGCATTTTTTGCCAACCTGTGAATCACATTCTGCTAGGAAGTCACACCAATGATGAAGGGGACATAGGGAGAAAAGCTCAGCTTACCCAGCGTTGCCAGCCTCCTTAGTTTCACACACTACCAAAGCCAGAGCTCCTGCCAGAAGGCAGCACTGGTGGCCCACGGGGTGGCCCAGGGAGGTGCAAAAGGGACAGAGGTCTGAGGAAGGTGATGAGGCAGCACAGAGTGGAAGGAGATTTTGGATGTGGGAACATTACTGCCAGAAGGCCTTGCTGGAGAGCGCAGGGAGCTCAGTATAGGGGAGCAGCATGGGACACAGGAGGAAACTGACAGGTGCTAGAGGAAAGCAGGAGGAGGCAGAAGCACCGAGATCTCCTTAGCTGTGCCTGGCAACCATGAAGATCTGTTATTTATGTGGAATATGGGAATGGAAAGATTAAATCTTTTACTTAAAATTCAGGCAGAGCAATTTTACCTGCTCTCTGACTTCCTACCACAATTTCCCACAACAAATCTAGTGCAGAATTTGTATCTTTTTACTGTACTAGATACATCCCTAAGAAGAATTTTATTTTCGGTGGGTTTGCATTTCAAGTTTCCTGGTCTAGTATGTGGCTGCAGAGCTGGTTTAAGTAAATAAGTACTATCTGCCCAGGTCTTCCTATGGCTGGTTCCAGCTTTGCATGAAATTCCAAGTCTTTTTTTTAACTAGCCTGGTCCACATACAGATTTTGCAAGTCTTATTTGTGCTGCTTGTCTTGATTTTGTTGTTCATATTACTTTACTAGTTCAGTAGAGTTATATAAAATAAAAATAAAGCATAAACAAAACCAAAAATTATTATTATTTAAAAAAATATTATATGAGTTTAAAATAACTGCAGCTTATAACTCCTCTAAAAAGGTATAATTTTTGTATGGATTGCAAAGTTGGCTTCCCCAGAAGATTCCTATCTGAAAGACACAGAATTTGCTAGATCCCATGTCAGAGTGGAAAGAATCCAGACATGGCAAAATGACTGAAATAAACAAATTGAAATAATAATGGTACAGATAATAAAGGACAGATAATAGGTGCAATATTACGAAGAAACTCTTTAGCTAAATGTAATCTATCAGAGTTTGAAAAGAGTACACTTAAATTATCCAGCATGGTCTGTGTACGCGTTATGCACCAGCTTAAGTGACATACACATAGCTATGTTTTTCCTTGCACCAACTGAATGAGGAAGTTTGAGACAGGTCTTTTAGAAAACTCTTAGGAAAAAAACATGCATTCATAAAGAAACACAATAAAACTTGGAATATTTAGAATTCACTCAAAGTTTGAAAAAATAAACCTCATTAGTCATTGTAATTCACAATCTATTATTGAATTAAAAGGTAGATCCTGACATCAATGCTGGGCTATAAGAGAAAAGATCTAATAAAATAACTCTGTGTTCAGGCCAGTTCCATAAAAACACACAAATTCTGTCTGTGTTCTCTGAGGATCAGGACTACAACAAATATCCCTCAGACAGTTTTCTCAGTTTCTAGGGCTAACTAAAAGTGTATGTATACATGAAAGCTCTGAAGCCGAGAGCCCAGGTCAGAACTGCATTCCTTTCTTGTGCTATGTTAAAGTGTATCCACCATCCAGGCCCTTTATACACGCTCCTGTACTGTTCAGGACATTAAACAAAACCCAAAGGAAAATCAACTGGCCTGGAAGACGAGAATAGCAAAGCCAGTGTAATGGATTGATAAAGATCATGGCACAGAGGTTTCAGTTTGGTGTACAGTGACATATAAATACAGCAGGCTGACTTCAGAGTACGTCAAAGAACCAGAGCTGAGAGCTAAGACAGAAACTGCAAGAGCAATGGCAAGAAGAACCCTTGGAAAGCTGAGTTTGTATTTAGTGCTTTATCGAGGAAAAAGCAGAAATCAAGGAGGGATTTCACTCTACTTTTTGAAACACGAAGTGTGAGAAAGACAAAGACTGAACTGGAATAAGATCCCTTCATAAACCTGAGGGAAAGATGAGGATCACAACAGAGATTATTGTATCTAAGACCCTTCAAACCACATCTGATTTGTAATACATAGGCTGTACTGTAAGCCCTCTTATCCTTGGGAAATTGTAATAGACATAATTATTAATCTTGAGAAGTCTTGCATTTGCTGTGATTTCAGCAAATGTCTTACATTGGGAACTTTTTACCTTATTCTGCAAGGGTAAGAGAAATTATGTCACTTTGGCTCAAGGCTTCCATATTGACACATATTCTATTTATGCTGAGGCATCTTAGGTCCAGTTATATATTTGATATTTACCTACAGGTCAGGCTATGACCTCATCTGAGCAAGTCATATTTTCTGCAAATATGATTACTGCTAGACATTTAAGTGAAACTAGTAGGTACTGAGAATAAATTCTACAATACACATAATGATACTAATATCTCCTTATCTTGAGCTCTGTACTCTATGTAAAGAGCTAATTCTGAAAATAAATGTTTATTTTCTTTTTTCTTGGTTAATTTAAAAACTCTTTTTTCCTTTCTGTCTTCCCTTGGATTTTATAGATATACGTACCTGTTAGGTTGGGTGTGATAATATTAAAAGTATTAAAAACTCTCACTGAGAGAACCCAGAAAACTACTAACTTTCATGGAGTACTTTTTGAATGTTTTTAAAACGAAGCACTCTACAGAAGTAGAACAGTAAAAAAAGAGAAGAAATTTTTTTTCCTATGGAAAACCATTTTTATGAAGTGTAGTACTTCTGCCTAACTACAAATGCTAGTCTAATGCAGTAAAAAATTGGCCCTGACAGCGGAGCTGTTCAAAGGAACTTTGTCAGAGGACAAAGTATGTCTCAAAATTGCACATGAGGTATTTGGAGCCTCACACAACAGGCTTCAATTATTGGCTTTATTCTCACTCTTGTAATTTTCCCCTGCTTTATAAGCAGGTTACATTCTTATTCTAGTTGCATTGTTCAGCCAGTTTCAGCCCAGCTTGACATTTTACTGCCCTTATCATCTTTTCTCTGCAACTTCTGATTGACTGTGATTTTTTTCTTCCTCTCTTGCTTGAATCAGTCTTTCCTGTTTCCATACAGGGCATTTATTTTTGTCCTTTTACTTTTGAAAAATCTCTCTTGAATACATATCAGACACTTTTTGTTCCTTGCACTTTTTTTTTGATGAGAGATGACTGTCTCTCCAGCCATTTGCCACTGTCAGACAGTGCCTTAGCAGGCATAAATATGCAGAACTCTATTGCCTGCTCTGGAATCACTCTGTTTATATGAGTGGACGATCTGACTTAAAATCTAAAGGTTCTTCTTGGTATTTACATTAAAACCAGACTAATTTCTTTCTCCAGTTTAACTTCTCTGTAAAGACAATGACCCATGGTATCCTTGTAGTAATGTATCATCTTTTAATAAGCTATATAAACTTCTGAAACGAAAAATGAATTGAACAAAATCTTTTTGACTCCACTAACTTAGCTTGACATATTTATATTGGAAAGATCTGTAGAGACTTTGGGCAGTATTATATTAGGTAGACTATAAAATGAAAACATACACTCTAAATGAAGTAGTCCTTGTGACTTGTGAAATCAATAGGTTGGAAGATCTATCAGATCTCAAGCATATAGTTCAGCAGACAGCTAAGCTTCTGCTGCTCTGTACCTTTGTACTGTTACAATTACTGCAGGAACATAAAACAGCCTAGAACAAGCAGGAAAGGCTCATTACAAGTGAGCTGAAATGCACTTTTGAACCTTGAGGAAAGGGTGACATTTGAGAGTATTCCTACAATACAGACCAAGGTTTCAATGACTGAACTAGCAATTCCTAACTTAGCTTTGGGGTGCAAAACCAATTTCCAAACTGCCTTTACTGTTGTTTCAAACAGAAAAGCCTCTATAGTGAACACTCTTCAAAGTACAGAGAGATCTGTGTAGCTTTGTAGCATGGAATTACAGGACTAAGGTTCTCATTTGCTGTCTTTAGGGGACATAAGCATTAATAGGGACAGAAATCTTCAAAAATCTTTCTAATCTTTCCCTATTAAAGGAGAGGGGACAGAAAATGTTAAGAGATCAACTCTGAACTAGAAGAGTAGAGTGATTTCAAATATGCCAGAGAGAGCAGGAGGAGGGATTGTGGTTTTCTGCTGATAAATAGGAGAGCAGTGCACTGTGACTGAAGCCTTCCTGCCCTCTGGGGAGGCATCGACATGGCATCCCTGTTGAGGAAAGCATCTGTGCCTCACACATTGCCTTCCTCAGGATGACATGCAGTATGGTGCCTCATGTTTGTGTGTCCTGAGAGAGAACGAGGACTATGTTCCTTTTTTGGACCCTGACAGAGTAAGACTCCCATTGATCAAATTAGCTGTAAGTAAGCCCTTACCCCCTCCCACTGGAAGTGATACTCACCACTCCAATGTACCGCTCTGTAAATCATTTTTGTTTTTCTGGAGGACTGGGCAATGGAGCAGTCATTTCCCTGCTGACTCTGATAACGCTCCTACGGAGACCATAGAGGATTCCTTCACTCTTCATCGTGCTATCAAAGTTTAAATAATTAATTTTTATAGAGTTCTTCTGATGAGGGAATACTACATAAATCTGCATTTATAAGTACTCTTTCTGTATATCTATTTTTTTCTTTTCTGTCCTGCAGCCAAGAAAAGACCATTAGAAAAATATAGGACCTCTTGCCTCAAAGTCCTGCAAGGCTGAGGGAAAAGATATTGCCCCCTTCCTGGCTATTTTGATTGCCTTCATCTGAGCACCATACAAAATTGTGTTGGCCTGTGTTCCTTCAGCAGCAGAGCATATCTGCAACAGTCACCTCAAAAGTTCTGTGATACCGCAATTCAGGTGTTAGCTGCACCCAAGGTCCTTATTTTTAGCTTTCCCTGTTCTACTATTGCCCACTTTTTTTGCCTTCCAGAACAGTAACATAGCACGCTATAAGAAGACCATAAGAATAAACTTTCTCTCCCCAAAAGTAGGCTTGTTGCTACTTTTACACTAATAGTAACATACACAAGATCAAATCTGGGTTTAACCAGCAGCATATGCTGGTTATGCAGCAATAGTAACATACAGCAGTTGTTCTGTCCAGCCTTGGACTTGAATAATTAAAATAATAATTAAAATAATTCTTTCAAAAATCTATTTCATGACCACATCACCAAAATGTAATTCCTTACTTGTCAATTTTTCCACTAGGTACTTTATGAAGGCTGAGGGATAAATGGAAACAAGAAAGACAGAGACTTTATTCCACTTATCTCAGTGTGCAGGGATCTCCCTGTGACACTTCTGTTGTCTGTCACAGATAAATCTTTTAATCTCGTGGACATCCTTAGCACTGTATCCAGGAACTGGACAATGGCAACTATTGTCATTAGCATTTGGTAGTGAAGCACAGTACAAAAATCATTTAATATGGGACTTGACAACAAAAGCTGATATCAAGATCTTTCCAGAAAAGAACCATATGTATTATCTGTTTTTTTCAAATTTTAAAAATCTTTCCTGTCTTTGTGAGAATAACATTACTGTAGAATATGCGTTTTTTCACTGGGACTTCTAAGATCTTAATTACTAATTTTATTTCCTCTGCACATTAGGTGAACTACCAGCAATAAGATATTTTCTAGGAGGGATTTCCCGGTAGTAGATTGAAATAATCTTCATCTTAACAGCCCCAGTTTTTTTAATATCTTATTAGTAGTGCTTTTTTTAATAGTAGGTTGATACCTTGTATTAATGCTCAAGCAATTTTCTTCCTTGAACCAGTGCTCATGGAAAGCATGTTACACATATTTCTTGTGCGACAGCACAGAAAATGTACAAGGTACTTGAGTCAGCTGAATCATCTCAGAAAACAGTAAAAGACTGTGTAAATTCTGCAAAATTGGTAGAATTTATCCTGAATGTGATGTGAACAAAGGAAAACTTTCAGATCCATCTGTTTGGCATTCTATGTGATTTCCAAAAAGGTTTAAAAAACCTTTTATTACTTAAATCAAACAACTATAGCCTTTTGCCCAAACTGAAATACTTCATAACTAGTTTGTAGACATATGTTTGGGCATACATTATGCATTACTTAATCTTACACCAGTGAAACTTCTTTCATCCTGAAGTGCCTCAATATCTGTCAGCCATAATCAGTTTTGGACTATCTCTGTGGCATGTGCTAGGAATGAGCCCTTCCCAGATTTTGCAGCTGCATGCCTTGAGTGCCAGATTGGAGGCTGGCTGTATAGTAATGTGATGAGTGCTTTGTCAGCTAAAGGACCATGGCCAGATAAATTAAAGAAAGGACAGTGCGCATTAACTGTCAGGTCTGATGCATTCTTTTTCATCTTAGAAGCAAAAGTATTATGCTGTCTTTCTGTCCTGTGTAGGAAAAATTGTCTGCACCTTGACACTTTCTTCCCACAGGCTGTCATAATCAGGACAAATTCAGTAAAGCAATACGTACATATGTCCTTCCCAAACCCCTGGTTTCCACCAGCAGCATAAATATTCAGTGTGTTCTCTGCTGCTCTGTTCTTATACATGTTCTCTTTTGTTTGGGTGCAAGGACCTCAGAAAATAAAACTACCTTAACTTGTTCTGTACACAGAGGAAAACTAGCAAAATTTACTGTGCAGTTTGGTCTATGAAAAAGAAAGTCAAAATTTGAAGCTTTATGCTTTTGAGGAGGGTGAGAGCATATACACTCTGGGATAATGCTGGGAAAAGCTGTCGATTCTCTGAAACTTCCAGCACGCCAGAAAAAAAGGCATGAGATGAGAAATGTTTATCTGTCTTCTGTTACCCACACCTTGGGGAAGGCACATTTACCTTTGTCTCATCGTTAGGTGGTGCTAAGGCTGTGACATCCAGACACAAGCACCATCAACTCACCAGGTGGCTGCTTGACACCAAGACTGCTGACACAAAAGCAAAAAAGTCTGAATTTCTGTAAGAGAATGTCAAGGCTTTGTCACATGCCGTGTTACTCCAGTACTACCCGTAAGCCTAGTGCTTTTGTTGCAGTTTTCCCTCCAAATAAGTGGAGAACCATGAAAACATATATGGAATATGGATCTGTTTGCATCTGATAAAGCCAGTGACGGTTTAGTTGAAGCCTGTTTTAAGGTAAGAGTCATACATATGGCCCAAATAGGTTGAATCACCCAAGGGTATATACACAATCTATATATACAGTCTGCTAGACTAGATTTATGAAGCTTTTGAAAGAAGCAATGGTTAAGTATATGCAGGTCTGTACAAGAGCATTGGAATAAAAGACTGAGATTCCAGTTAGGAGAGTCAGTTTTCATAAAAGAAAAGTGATTCAGTTGTCATAGATATTTTTCAGTATCAATTTAAAAGTTTTTGGAAGAGGGTTTTATAACAGCTCTGCAAGTGAGTGTTTTAAATCCTAGGAATATTGGATGAATTCTTGACCTCAGTAGGTGGTTTGTCCTTGACTTCAAAGGAGATAGCACATCATTCACAAACACTGGAAGAAGAAAGAATCTCTTACATAAAAAAATGTGCCTTATAGACTCAATATTGTCTTAGACTATGTTTTCTAATTTCATTATTTATAAAATTATTTTTAAAACCATAATGTGAAAAGATATCTATTGACTGTTTTCCATATCTGTCAAGATCCAAAAGATTATTTTTTTCTCTTTAAAAAGAAATTGTGTTTTCTTTTTTTTTCTTTTTGCTCCTAGTTGAAGTACTGTGCAAGGAAGATAATTCCTTTCCTTTTCATGACTGCACTTCAAATATCTATCCCATAGTTACTGTTTATCCTAGCTACCTGTACTTGATGCCATATTTTCCTCTTCACTGCCTGCAATCCCAGTACCTTGTCCATGCTAAGAACAAAAACAACTATTCAGAACACCAGCTGACATTAATTAACCTTGATTTCAGGGCAATTATGCTTTTTTGTGTTGGTGAATCGTAAATCCTCAGTTTTCACCAATTAACAAAGTCGCATCCTAATAGAAATTAGGGACAAAACTCTTGTAAATTTGGTTTAGAATTACATTAAGGAAGGTGAAAGCCTATAAAGAGATTCAAGTTCCACATGACAAAACACTGGGAAGTGTGTATCATTTGTGATTACATGACTTGTAAAATCTTCTCTAATTTCTTGGATCTACAGATCTTTGTCCTTATTAAAAATATTTACATTTGGGTGAGTTTTTTTAATAAAATTATGTCTTGTTTGGTTTAAAACAATAGGATTATACTCTTGAATAGAAAGTATAGTAGAGTTGTACTATTTTCTTTATAAAATACTGTACAATTAGAAAATCAGTTACCCATTCTCTCTTGGCAAGTATTTTATATCTTCTGGTTGAAATTAGATGTTACTTAAGATTCCAGTGAGAATCACCATGGGAAGATCTCATTATTTAAGCCTGTGACAGGCTGGGGGGAAGTGGCTTAGCCAACAAAATATGACATACTATTGCTAAGTCTTAAGCACGGTAAAATTCTTTTTTATTATGTTAATATATAAAGGTCAGATTTAGCTTTAAAATAAATGATAAATTTCATCTTTATCATAACTCTCTTGGACTACAAGAGATAAAGAAGAAATGTAGTCTGGGGAAGACAAGAGAAAGAAGAACAATGGAAGCAAAGCAAAGTACTTCTAATGTATAAAAAATATTGGAGTATATTTTATAAGAGTTCCACATATGGATTAAATTTTTATTATACTGTTTAACTTGCTAGACTCCTTTTCTGACAAGATGCTGAAAATCTGTAACATCTAAAACTATGAAATACAATCTAGTGTTTATACATTCAGTGTATATTGTTAAATTAATGTATAAAACAAATGTCAATATCCCAAGCTGTTATGATGATGCTAAAAGTAAATACATTTTTCTGCCAGATGGATTTATTAGCCATCACACATATGGAGCCAATTTTTCTCCTTTGGCAGGTGACAAAATGCCCCATGGCTGTACTGAAGTTATAGGAATTTAAAAGTCAATCTCAAGCATTAGATATCTTATTTATAAAAGAATAGAAACAGAAGCTGGGTCTGTTTCTCTTCTGTCTTGCAGCTCAAATAGTCGTTTATGTGTGTTTGAAGTGGCTGTAAAATACTAACAAATCGAGATCATTATTTCCAGTTCCACATGTTGGGCTGTACGGTTCACATGGAGGTAGCGACAGCCTGTGAAACTAAACAGTGATGAATCTGAGACAGCCATCAACAGCTGCCTTCTAACAGGTATTGTTTCCCAACACCATCAAGAATCGTTAAACAGACTGGTTGGGCATTACATTTCCTAGCTGTCTTAACACACTTTTTCTTTACTGTGTATTTTATGTCATTGCAGCTGGAAGCATTTAGAAACTGTTCAAAGAAAGGTTTTTACAGTGTTCATGTTCTGGATGCTGACAGATTACATTTGAAAACCAGTTGGTGACTACAATTTACACTTGCATCGCCCAAAATTATCTGCGTATCTGTCCGTCTGTCTATTAAGAATTTGTTTATGGTGAAAGAAATATATCTGTCAGTTCATTATTTAAAATACTTCAATATTCTTGGTAGTGAATAACATAATTGCAGTGAAAACTCTAAGGTGTCCCAAGGATGTCTGAAATTTCCTCCTGAGTAGTTTGACTGTTTGATAACACTCCAGTACAACCTGTCCTGGTCCTTCGTTATGATTGCTGTTAGTTACACGTAAATGTTTTCAGACATATTGATTTGCAGTGAACACAGTCTGGACAGGCTGCCGTGTAAGCATGGTTTTCAGAAGACTGATATATTCTAATTCTTCAAAACACACCGAACTTCACACTCCTGAAAGCTGTGTCCTTCTGTAGGATGGCAAAGAGCCTCATTCTGACTGGAGCCTTTGGGTGCCAGAACTACACAAAGACAGTGCTGCACAAAGTAAAGTTTTACTGGTTTTTAACATCACTGGTTCATTTGTTGTTTGGTTTGTCCCTTATAGACTTTTTCATATAATTGCTTCTTTCACATTTCGCTGAAACAGCTACCTTTAATTTAGACTTCTATCGCTCCATTTTTTTTGTTCATCACCGAAACGTGCACCCGTTGAACCATGCATGTGTACCCGTTCTTCCCATGAGTTAATCAGTTTCTCAGGTCTTGTATGATGTTCTTTTAAACACTTTAGAACATAAACCAACATTGAATTTGTCCATCTATACTTCATCTGTCCCCTGCATCAGCAATAATTCACTGTCTCAGGAAATGGGACTTCGCCTACACAAGGAGAGGAAAAAAAAAAAAGGCTTGCTTTCTTTTTCATCCAAGGAAAAGTATTAATGTAAAATGTAAGTGCTATAAAGATGAGGTTTGAGCACAGGGAAGTTGTTTTATGTATTAAAAAATACCAATCGGCTCTATTATATAATAATGTTCAACTATTGGAGCACTCATCTGTTGACTCTTAGACCAAATCAGTTTTTCAGAGAGCCTAGCTGTGCATACAAATGGGCTTTAATGTTGTTATTGATGAGACTGTGGGCAGAGCAATGCTGCTAAATGAATGGAGGGCCTTTGAATACGTTGCTGGTGTCCGAGTTTCTCTGCAGAGTACCAGGATTTAATATGATTAGAGATTTGTGCCTAACATTGAGCCTGAACACAAAATGACAGACATTCGTTCTGCTCCAGCAAATACCCAGCTCAGAGTTCAGAAACTATCAGCACCTGGGAGGGTAGAAAATAGATATCAGGCTTGGGGTGCAGAATTGTATTGTGGCAAAATGACACAGCTCTGCATTGTTTATGCAGTGCTTCTGCATTGCTCAGGCATAGCTTGTTGCCAACCAGTTGAACTATTGTGCCTGTCTACCAAATGCAGAGCAGAGTTCCTAAGAAATATTTAGATCTGAAATGTGCTTTTTGTCCTTGCCTGGTGAAGTGCAACCTGGGCCAAGTATCTCCACTTCACCTGCTCCCTTGTCTCTTACTCTGGGCCAAACCATTTGTCGTGGCCAGCAGAGCTGCGGGATGAAGCAACATTTCTCAAACAGAGGCAGGGGGAATCAGGATGCAAGTGGGCTTCAGCCTGTGCTATCTCACAGCAGTAGATTATTTTTCAGCTCCTTTATTTCAGTTTCCTGAGTGTGTCTGGGATGCATTCTATATAGTTTTATGAACTTCTGCTAATTGTTTTTTGTGCGGTTAGAATTGCTGTTGCACTATTTTTGCTCACTGTCATTAGAGGCCCGGAAGCCGGGCTTGTAGGTCTTGGTGTGGTTTTGTAATTTTTATGAGCATTCAAAGGCACTTATCAGCCATGTCTGGGAGACAAGATCTACCCCAATGGTTGCTACAGCAGTGCCATGTGACTGAGACTGGGAGGATAGGGTGGTGGCTATCCAAGACATTAATGTCGAGTTTTTTTCATGGGCTGATGATGAAGAAGCAGTCCATATCTGGTGGGGCTGATTTTCCATTATCCCATGAAACTGGCAGGATACATTTCTGTACTTATGATGACAAATTACAGATATATTTCAGTGATCATGCTAGATCTCCAACATGGAGAGAAAGTTTGATCCAGAGTTCTGGCAAGATCAGATACTAACGACTTCCTCTAATACTTAACTTTGCAGGTAGAGATGCTAATGAGGACAGCAGCAGTAGCATGTGGTATTTATGCATTCCTAGTCCTATATACTGAAAAAAAAAGTGAAATAAGAGGTTATTTCTCCAATCTGTCTCTCTTCTATTTATGCGGACCCACACGTGCATAATTTATTCCTAGCAAAGATATGAGCAACTGCGTTGGGACAGACTGTCACGCATCTGCCTCTTCTAACAGGTTTGCCCATCCTGAACATGTGTTATCTGTGCCTCGTAGAAATATATATGAGTTTTTGGACTGAAAGGAAGCATTTCTGGATATCTTCCCCACATCCTTCCCACCCCCCAGAAATGGGAAAGATTTAAAACCTGCTGGGGAAACAGATTCCTTCCACAGATTATAGAAGAGCCTGGAACAAATTGCCCACCAGTGACTGAAAAAATAGCTAGAAGAGTTTTTTGGCAACCAGCCTTTTCAAAAGGAAATTGAAATTAAAAAGCTATTCAGTTTATCTCATTTCAAGTAGAAGTTGCCTGTACAACTCATGGAGATAAGAATGTCTGTTGTGCTCAGAGAACTGGATCTAACAATTTTAGTAAAATTAGATAAAAGGAGATACTGTACTTTTTATGATTTCCTAAGTCTTACTGATTAGTAAGACTGAGATTCTTAATCGATAATTACTACCAATTCAGACTGCCAGTCTCTCTCAGGGAGTAATTGTTTCCCTTTGATATATTTTCAATGATCTTACAGTCACAAAAACACTTTCTGCATGTTTGCCAAGCTCTCTGCAGACCTCATTTCTCTTAGTTTACTTCAGTTTTATTTGACCTTCAGTGGGAAAATAGGTCCCTCTTGCAGTTTTCTGTACCCTGTGTCTTTGAAGAACCTGTCCCTTTTAGCTAAAACGTCTTTTATTCACTTTCAGCTTCTTGCGATATTTTTCTTTAAATTTGCCCAAAAATTAATTCAAAACTTTTTTTGGCAGTAATTTTTGGACAATTACAGTGAGAACTGAGTTTTCTCACTATTTGAACTAAGAATATCAGAAATACTGCCAGTAATGAACAAAATATTGAAGTCAGAGCTGATTGTACACAAGCGCATGCTATTTTGAGTGTCTTAATTTTGGAAACAATTGTCCCAGATGTCTAAATAGGAGCTGCCATTTATGAGACTAATAAAAGCAAATGGCCTCGCCTTCACTTGTATCATTGTCATTTTTGGTGAGAAACTGGAGAGTTTCATACTTGATTGTTGGTCTAAAGGGCATAATCTGCTTTTATTCTTCACAGTATGGTCAGATGAATGTGTCTGACAGAATCTGCTCCTGAAGATAGCAGCTGCTTCATAAATCAGACAGGTTTGCAGCCTGCATTACAAATTGATCTTTGAGACACAACCCGTTACAGCAGAAATTGTTCCAGCTATTATTAATATTTGGTAGCAGTAACATGCCAGCTCACTCTTGTCTGGTTATAGAACTAAGGGTGCCTCCTTTTTTTTTTTACAAAAAACTTATGACCAGCTGACTGTAACCATTACACAGTTTTTTCCTGCTTGTTGCATTTACTCAAGCTTAAATGCAGAAAGAAGAAAGAAGATGTCTGGGGAAATTAACCATAACACTGCATGAATGCTGCATTTGATGAGCTCCTGTTGTTAGCGAAGGCAACCTTAAGACGTGAATTCCAGGAATTTGTTATCCATGGGCTTTGCATATTTTTATTTCATCCCTAAATGTGCACATAGATGCAGAAGATCATTAATTCTTCTAGCAAATCAGCTCCCATACAGTTTTTAACCTCAGCTCAAACTATAAAAGGATTTCCTTATCACCGAGAATGAGACTTGACTGAAATATAAAAGTGAAAATCCTACACCTTCACAAACCACAAGCCTTTTGCAAAGTCCTTTTGGTTTTAGTTTTTTCCCAAGGGAGGAAATAGGCAGTTTCTAAGTGGCCTGCTTCTTAAAGACTTGTAAAACTAGACAAATAACAAGACACGTAAAATCACTGTTCATTTTCCGAACGTAAGCTGCATGGGAAGATGTGCTGACAACTGAAGCAACTGAAGACTCACAAACTGACAAATGTATCTCATCCACTGCATTTTTATAATCATACTAATATTGGAACAATTCTCAAACAAAGTTTGGTGAAATCTTTCAGTATTCACAGTCTTTAATTTGGTTTTGCAAAGATATTTATGCTAGTACTGCACCAGGCATGTCTTCTCTGATTTATGGCAAGGAACATCTAAAGATATTTGATTATAGTTGCAGATTGGTAATATTTACAGCAGGAATTTGGTTTTAATTTTAATAGATTCCAAAATTAACCAGATCAGGTAGTAAAATTTTGCAAGATTTCTAGTCCTTGCACTAGAATACATTTCTAAACTCTGAGTATAATTTTCAGTTATTCTAAAGTCCTCAGTTTTACCAAACTGAAATCCATTGAAGTTGCCTAAAGCTTAGAGGAGGGAAGAAAGTTTATGACTGTGGAGAAAAAGAGAAAGGCAGAGCAGGCCAGTCCTCAGGGTTGAATCTTACATAGTATGTGCATGAGAGAGGTCCTAGAGTGCTGCAAGCATTTTAACAGAGAGAGACCTCACCTTTAAGGATGTGGCACAGTGAAATCATATTGCAAGAGAGCATTGGCAGGAGCTTGTTATGCAGAATGCTATTGCAGCAACAGTTAGGTTTAGTTTTTTGGGAATTCCTGAGGTGAAACAGAATGTGTTTGTCTATGTTTTAGGCAGAATTGAGCAGCTGCCAGCTAAGGAGACTTGGGGATTACTTTTTCAGATCTAGGTACTCAGTTCCTCTCAAATGTGGTTTTCTTAAACGATATTGC
Organism: Geococcyx californianus; assembly: GCA_013389885.1. Lineage (NCBI taxonomy): Eukaryota > Metazoa > Chordata > Aves > Cuculiformes > Neomorphidae > Geococcyx > Geococcyx californianus. The sequence continues at coordinate 139,783 of VWPV01001821.1, read as the reverse complement.
TATGTTACTATGATATAGAAAATGTTCATCTAGTTAAGTAGGTATCATTACAATCTTAATGACAGTAATGGCATGACTACTAATTTCAGTCAGTAATGAACTTTATCATTGACAACCCTCTGAGCAACAATAATGCTCTTATTTTAGAGTTTGGGCTTCGAGGTACAGAATCAATTATTTCCCCAAAGGTGTAACTGTACAACAGCCCTTCACAAAATCAGCTCTCTGAGCTGTTTCACGCACTTTGGATTCATCTACCCCCCCTCGCATTTGCTGTGCGCTAAGGCACAAAGCCTTGAAAATGTTAACCAACTTGCCATCCAATGGTATCCTGTTGGTCTGAGTTATAATTTCACGTGAGACAACTGAGGTAGAAAAGTAAGTCCAAATTCTGGGACCCTACCACGACAGGGTCCCTCTTCTCTGCTATGTAACACTGGCTTTCAAATATCTTCATCTCCATCTTCCTGTATAAAAAATTCAGACCTAGTGGATCCTGATGTATGGTGCATCAAACCAAAGCATGCTATATTTCTGCCTATATTGAGCAGATCTTTATTTTATGATTTTTATTTGGAGAAGGGCTTTCAATGTTAGGGTTTTGAAGTCTTTCCATAAACAGAATGGGATTTTCTAATGATGTGAAATAGCTCCAACTTTGCCAGACAAAGATTCATTACAAGGAAAGCTACTCATCCGCACTCAGTTCTTGTGCTGTCTCCAATGCTGGTTATTGGCTGTGGTCCCCAGGACCCCTACAGCACATTCTGGCCAAAGAGCTACATGGGGACCAAGGAGGATCCCAAACTTGTCCCCTCCATCAACACCAAACGCATCATGGGCTGTGTCTGAGTCTCCCTGTTTATGTGTCCTTCCCTCCCTCCATCAATTCATCCATGTCGTTAGGGATCCATCCCAGATTTACACAAATACAGCTTTTATTGGAAAAAAAAAAAAATCAGTTCTAAAATAACTTCTGCATATCTGAGCAGCACAACATTTATCTAGCAGAACCTTTTGTAAGTGTCCTTCAGCAGGAGAATCCACTTCAGCTCATCCTTTCCCCCTGACTCCTATGGTCCCTCCAGTCTCTTCACAGATCGCTTCCCTACAAACACAATGCCATGCACAAGCTGGCCACAGGCTTAACCACCAGGGACAGTTCAATACTTTCCCTAATAGAAAAAGTTTGGTGGATCCCTGTGCTATTGCTGTTAAATCCTGCCTTTCTGCATGCATGTTTTACTCCCACCATTCTCATCTAGAATTCACTCTCTTCCTCCATTTAATTATGTAAGATGATGCTTATTTCTTCTGGAGATATTATAATGTCATTGTAAAACTTGACAGTGAACGGAATTTTTTACAGTTAATTATTTTTAAAGAGGAAGAACCGCTTCAGACACAAAAACTGTCCTGTGACAAGACACAGCTTCAGCTCTCACAGTACATGAGCGCGCTCTGTTGGACTGTTCTGGTAGTGACTCCATAGGAAACGATCACATATCATTTAAAGGGCGTGAAAATTCCGTTCACAAGAGAAATCAAGCAATCTACTTCAGACCAGCCTAGACTAATCCTCAAATTAAATATATTCCAAGATGTGAGTTTCTGAATACAGAATCTTAAAATATTTAATGCAGAAATTATATGTGGACTACTATTTGCAGTAAAGACATCAAAAAGGAACGATTTTAATGGCAGCCAAAAGTCGTATTTCCATGAATGTCAAAAAAAAGGAGCCCAAATACATAATATAGAAATATACAATATATAAATATCTAAAGGGCGAGTGTCAAGAGGATTGCAACAGACTCTTTTCAGTAGAGTCCAGTGACAGGACAACGGCAATGGGCACAAACTGCAGCACAGGCAGTTCCACCTCAACCTGAGGAAAAAGTTCTTTACAGTGAGGGTGGCTGCCCAGAGAGGCTGCAGATTCTCCTTCTCTGGAGATATTCAAAACCTACCTGAACATGTTTCTGTGCAACACTCTGCAGGGGAACCTGCTTTAGCATGGAGGTTGGACAAGATGATCTCCAGCGGTCCCTTCCAGTATCTACCATGCTGTGTTTCTGTAGGTGAGTTGTTTGATTTCAAATTCTGTGTTAGTTTCTATATAACGGCAAATGGGGTTTGCAATAGATGCTCGAAGCTGATGAAAATAAAGGTTTTCTATAAGCATTTCCTTTTTCAGGAGGGCTGAGACTTGTGGAGATATGTATGTTACAGAGGTAGAACTCTGATCTAATCCATCCTAGCACCTTCCGTATATCCCTCTGACGGACCAAAATGAGAATTGGGAATATTGAGATACAGAAGGCCAGACTACAAAATCCCAGTTTTTCATGGTGAATTTACAAGTGGTCCCAGTTTGGTCCTGCCCATGTTTCATGTTTCACTTGATATCTTTGCTTTTCGAGATTGCTTTTGCAGGACCATACAGACTTCAGGCAGCAGTCCTATGGTTAGTACCCAAAACATTGCAAATGCAAATGTTTTACAGGATTAATGTTCATCATGCACTTACACACAGAGCCTTAGTGGAACAAACAACTGATGACCAGTAACACTTGGAACTATACTCAATTAGACATTTATGTTGCAATACGTGTAGTTTTGAAAGTGCTTAGCACACTATAATTGCAGTGCCTTTGATCATAGTTACGTTTACTTGAATTAAGCATTAATCGAGTTTGGGAAAGATTTCCAAAATGCGTTTTTCTTAAGCACTTTAGCATCAGTAATTAATACAGCTAGAAACTAGCAATGAATAGAGACCTATATTTTTACTTTTTATTCCGCCTAAAAATATTTAAATTAGGATTATTCAATTAATTTTAGGTCAAATCTAATTTATCTCATTAAACTCGATATTGTACATGATATACTATTATCAGGCAGGACTGTAATCAATACGACCCAGCATTACTGCAATACAGCTACACTCATTCACATCTCTGCTGAGATAGTTCATAAATATTTTTTGTATCAGTGGTTAGGTCACATATTGTTTTGGATCTGGAGTGAGAGAATGAAATTCAATCTGTGTGGGTCAGACTGGACCCAAGTATCACCTGGTTATCCTCAGTCCTTTTACAGCTGGTGAGAATAAATATTTACTAGAAATTAATTTCAAATTTCATTTATTCTCTCCTGTTGTACTTGAATTCTTAAACAATATTTTATGTCACAAAGTTGTCTGATCTACTCCCTACCATAAGAAAGGACTTCCCAAGCTTCAAGTATCCTAACCTTGGACAGCCCTCAGATGATAAACAGTTAATGGAGTACACTGTGCTCTGTCAAAGACTAAGAGAACTGTGAGATTTGACCCATAGCAAGGGATGACGGGAGATCCATCGTATGTGAGTGCATACTTGTGCTCTAGTCAAGATACTGAGGAGGAGCCAGGCTGCCATCAGACATCCAAACTTCTTTGTTTTCCAGGAAAGAAAGAAACCTCAATTCAAACTGCTGAGGGGAAGTACGAAAAAAACAAACTCAAAAGAATATTTTTGTCTTTTAGTGCCACAAGTAGAGGTCAATATGCTTCTCAGCAGAGCTGGTACTTAGCAGAGGGACATGTCTCTCTTCTCTGTGACGTTCAGGCATGACTGCCTTTGCAGGAGATAGCTCATAGCTTAGAAAAGGTCGAAAACAGCAAGAGACACCAAAAGGAGATGCAGAATAACACAGTGCAAGATGTGATGTCTAGTTAGACTGTGATGAGTCAGTGATGAGAAAGTGAAGAGGAACCAGTGCTCTGTAAATTTTAACTAGAGTTCGTCTCGCGATGCGTATTGCTGTTCTAGCAGATATTCAGTAGAATCAATTACTATGGTCACCACTGCACAATTAAGAGCAAAATCAATAATTATAGGACTTTTTATATGTTTTAAAACAGTACTGAATGCAATTTAAAACTAGTTTATCCTCTGTCATGTATGAACTCAACTCTTTTACAATCCTCCCCTTGAGACAGAACGACTAGAGTTGTCTCTGTGAACTTTGTCTTCATAGAGTCTAAGAATCCCATTCCTACAGACAGGGATTTTTACAAGGTGGGAAATTAGTCTTGCATTTAGGGTTCTGGAATTAAGACTGTTGTTAAGCAGAGGGATTGGTAAAGTTTTGCTTTAAGTTCAACCCATTTTAAAATGTTTGCAGAGTCAAAGTCAAAAAGATGGCATATGCTATTGTCTCTGTGTCCCTGCCATGGACACTTTTGTTTTGTTTTTCTTAATCTACAAAACCTCTTATTTCATCTGAAAATGAATGGTTCTAGGCAAAAACAAAGGAAAACTGTTGCAGATAACATTCAAAACTTATTGTCTTTGTAAGCTTTTACAAACACAGATACATTTAGGTAAGGATTGGTGATCTCCAACAGTTCTGTTTTTATCTTAAAATTCCCACACATTTATTTTCAAAGATTTTTACTTGAAATACATTAGTGATTTTCAAAGTCGTAGCATACTGCTTAAGAATTTTTCTTTTTCTTTGGAAAATTTATATTTTCATTCATTCTTGATGTGGATTATATATGCACTTTCATAGTGCTGGTCATTTTCTCTTAAATAAAAAAAAAAAAAACAAAAAGAAGAGAAATTGTTATGGAAATCATGGGTTGGAAAAGATCTTTAAGATCACCAAGTCCAACCATAAACCTAACACTGCCAAGTCCACCACTAAATCACTTCCCTGGGCAGCATGTTTGAGTGCTTAATAACCGTTTTGGTGAATAAATATTTCCTAATACCTAGTCTAAACCTCCTCTGGTGCAAGTTGAGGCCATTTCCTTTCATCCTATCACCTGTCACTTGGAAGAGGAGACCAACAGCCACCTTGCTACAGCCTCCTTTCAGGTAGTTGTAAAGAGTGATAATGTCTCCCCTCAGCCTCCTTTTCTCCAGACTAAACAGCACCAGTTCCCTCAGCTGCTCCTCATAAAACTTGTGCTCCAGGCCCTTTACCAGCTTTATTGCAGTTCTTTGGATGCCCTCCCACACCTCAATGTCCTTTTTGTACTGAGAGGCCCAAAACTGAGCACAGTACTGGAGGTGTAACCTCACCAGTGCTGAGCACAAGGGAAGGATCACTTCCTTAGTCCTGCTGGCCACACTATTGCTGATAGAAGCGAGGATGCTATGCGCCTTCTAGACATGCTGCTGGCTCATATTCAGCAAGCTATTGACCAGCATCCCAAGATCCTTTTCCACTGTCAGCTTTCCAGTCATTCATGACTGTTTGTGCCAAGTCTAGTATCTCATGAGAGATGTACAACCATCCAGGTTGTTCCTTAAGGGGCATGGATTAGTCCCTCAGTATATGTTTTCATCACTTATATCAGTGGGAATTGGACTCAACTCCAAACGGTCAATGCAGAAATCTAAACAGTAATTGGTTTGTGTTTGTTGTAATTTTGAACAGCAAATAATCACATATTAATCTTCATAAGAGAAAAATACATAAAAACAATGTTTGAGACATCTGTCTTTCCTAACCATGCACTTGTATGCAATAGCCTCAGAGTCTGTCATTTGACTTTCTGCAATGTTGATGAATGTATCAGCCAGTTCTGACAGATAGCAATGGTTTCAATTTTGTTTGACAGTAGTGGAATTAAAGACCTCATTAAATTCATTCATTTTTAAAGGATGAGTACTTCATTATGAGTACATTTGTTTTTACTAATAATTACGAAACCGTTATAATTATGCATATTCTGTATTTAATATCCACTACTGCAAGCTGATCTTTAATTCATATATGTTATGTGCTAAGGAAGAAATATGACTCATCTGTCTTTCTAGCCACAACTGGGGGAATTCTCACTGCTGACAAAACTAATGACAAGTACAATTTTCATGGTCTTCTTGCAAAAAAAAAAAAAGCATACGTACCTGACAGGATGGATTAAAGTTAAATATAGTCTTGGGAAAAAAAAGAAAAATTACTTTCTTTTCCCAGGGACAGAAAATATTAATCTGCCAGCAAAAATAAAAAATTATCTTTGTCTGTGTCTGGCCTTGAAAAAGTATTAGCACAAATCAGGGACTTTCAAAACACCAAAGAAGCTTGTATCTACATGTTTTAAACTCAGTCAGGATTTTTAGACCAAGATGGGAATACCCTCTATATATGGTCATTTTTTCAACACATATATTGGGATTATGAGAAAAACATGATATTTTATTAGAATATCAAAACTCAGTCTTTTTTTCTGTCATGAAAACTGATGAGCTGCAAGTCATTTCCACTGAAAGAGCAACTTTTCTAACACATAAATGATATATACATGCTCAAGCTCAGGATCATATCCATAAATTAGAGTGGTTCCAGTCTAGAGCTGCCTTACCTCCGGCCGGCTTAGATCAGGAACAGAATACAGGCAGCGTATTTGGAATGTCTGTTTTCATCCAGCCATGTACACTTACCTTTACATTATATATTGGATTGCTTATATTTTTTGATTATTTTATGTAACTTCAGATGCCCATAATATATATAGATATATCTGCATAAGTCATCTAGACTCTCCCTATAATCAGTGGAGAGAAGCAGACGTCTTCAGAGCTCAGTTCATTTGAACTAGCATCTGTAGCTTAAAGTGACATGTATCTCATTGATTACAAAGAAAGACTTTGAGATATCTAGTTAAGATGTATTCATTTTACTGTCTATGCCTAAAGCCAAATGACTGAACTGTGTTCTTGATCCTTGAATCAAGAAGACATTGTAGATAAAAGGGAAATGTGGTGTACTGAGGGAGAGGCTAGTCCCTCTGCATGGGATCAAAAGCATCAACAAGCTGAGCAAGCAGCTGCCTATAGCTAGCCAATAGAGAACTAACAATGGAAAATGTCTTTAATCCTCTACAATTTTTGCAGTGTTGTAAAGAAATTTCTCCTTCTTTCTAAGATTCAACCTAGAAACCCTGAAGATGCCTTTATTTTTCTCTTACAAGCAGAGTAGCTCGCGGATGTCTCTTCAAACACTCACCACTCAAAGTCAACTTCAGTTTAATGCCTCCTTCCACTAAATACTTTTAAAATGCAGATTTCTTTTCTCATGGAAGAGTTCAACCCATGAGGTGGTCCCAGCCTATCCTGAATACCAACTTGGAGTATCCATTACTGAAGTTTTTAGGGGGTTCACAGTATCACAGTACCATAAGGTTGGAAAAGACCTTTGAGATCATCGAGTCCAACCTATGACCCAACACCTACACCTGCTCCTACTTGTCAGCTACACTATGGCACTAAGTGCCTCATCCAATCTCTCCTTAAACACCTCCAGGGATGGTGACTCCACCACATCCCAGGGCAGCGTATTCCAATGGCCCATCACCCTCTCAGTAAAGACCTTCTTCCTGATGTCAAGCCTAATGTCAAGGTTACAGTGGGAGAAAGAGTCTGATTAAAAGATGACCTCTAATTTTTAGGACACTGATTGGGGAAAGAGAGTCATGGTTTCTAGTTGTGGTTGAAGGATTTCTTAGGTATTCATGTAAGACCCTTGAGGACTGAGAGCCCAGGATTTTTTTCTCCTTACAATGGTCCAAAGCCTCTTTTTTTTTGTTTGGTTTTTGTTGTTGTTGTTGTTGTTTTATTCTCTCCTGTTGATTCAATTCATATGGGGCTGGGGATTTACATATCACTGTGACTTTAAAAGATGAGTACCTCTGCCGTTATAATAATTGACACACAAGGCACACAGGTATATTATAGAGCTCTGAACCAGGTTTTTCCACATCCTGAATGAAGAAGTAGCTATGAAAGTCCTACATCTGGGTTGGGGCAACCCTAAGAACAAATGCAGGCTGGGTGGAGAATGGATTGAGAGTAGCCCTGAAGAGAAGGACTTTGGGGTACAGGTGAATGAGAAGCAAAACGTTAGCCTGCAATGTGCACTTGCAGCCCAGAAAGGCAACAATATCTTGGGCTGAAATAAAAGCAGAGTGATCACCAGGTTGAGAAGAGGTGATTTTCCCTCTTGACTCTCATGAGACCTCACATGGGCTACTGTGTTCATTTCTGGAGTCCTCAGCACAGGAAGGACATGAACAAGTCCAGAGGAGGGCCATGAAGATGATCAGAGAGCTGAGAAAGTTGGACTTCTTCAGCCTGGAGAAGAGAAGGCTCTGGGGAGACTTTATAGTATTTAAAGGGGGACTTCAGGAAGGATGTCGGGGAGCTCTTTATCAGGAAGCGCAGTGATAGAATGAGGCATAATGATTTTAACATGAAAGAAGGGAGATATAGATTAGATATTGGGAAGAATTTTTTTGCTGTGAGGGTGGTGAGGCACAGGAACAGGTCACCCAGAGAAGTCATGGCTACCCCATCCCTGGATCTGTTCAAGACCAGGTTGGATGAGGCTACCAGCAACCTGATTAATGGAAGATGTCCCTGCCTATGATAGGGGGGTTGGAACTAGATGGTCTTTAAAATCCCTTTTAACCCAGACAATTCAATGATTCTGAAGAGGAGCGTGTTCATTGAGGTGGCGGGGATGGAGAATGGGGGGATGGAAGCAGCAGTTGCTACTTCATTCTGCATGGAGTCTGGCCTATAAAATGTGAGAAATTCAAAGCTCCGCCCAGGTAGACGTAAAGGCTGGAGTGGCATTTTCACATCTGAACTGATCAGCTTAGGTTTCTTTTATACTCCACCTCATTAGCCTTGGAAGGCAATGTGACTGTCTCAAACATGCAGCTGCTATAGTCTGTTCCAGTCAGTGTAGGATCTGAGCACTCTTGAAAGTCAGAAATGAAATTTGCAGCTTAGAACTGCTTATAATTTCAAAGCATTGATGGAATTTTCTGAATTCATCCATTCTTGGGGTAAAAAATTTAAATATTAAAAATGCTGTTTTTATTGAAACACAATAAGAAAAGTCTATTAAGCAACTTATTTTTTCAGAAATTATATAGTTTCTTATTTACATATTGAATTCTTATTCACATATGGACTTATAGTGCTATATATTTCCATGAAAAGAAGGAAAATCAGTAGAAGTACAGACAATGTTTTAAAAAGGCTGTTGTTTCTGTTCAGTGGCAAGATTTTTATTGTAAAATATTCCAAGCTTTGTAAAAATTATCAAAGGCTATATGAAAGCATGGTGGCATGCAAACATTTTTAAATTAATTTTGATTTATACAGCGTTCCCCTTTGGAAATTCATATCACATAGGGGAAAGTATATTGCCTCAAAAATATTACAAACCATTTTTTAAAAGATATTTTCAAGAAGGAAATAGAAAAGTTGGCTAGAAACAAAAATGTTAATTAAGAGAAATTAACCTTTTCTGTTTACTGGACACTGAGAGAGTAATATAATCTTCAAATGGGGGTAAATTTTTGTCTCACTGTGCCTCCTACTCCTACAAATAAGGAAATACCAAGAAGACAGTATTGTGGGTGAAATTTGAGTAACGTTTTCAGGGAAAAAGCACATGACTGGGTGTTCATCTAAAGTGTCATAAAATAATATAATTGGAAAAGGTTCGAAAATACCTTTGAGATCAAGTCCAACTGTACCTGTCCNTTCTCCAGCCCCCTCACCAGCCTCTTTGCCCTTCCCTGCACACGCTCCAGCCCCTCAATGTCCTTCCTGTAGTGAGGGGCCCAAAACTGAACCCAGCACTCGAGGTGCAGCCTCACCAGTGCTGAGCACAGGGGCACAATCACCTCCCTGCTCCTGCTGGCCACGCTGTGTCTGATACAGGCCAAGATGCCACTGGCCCTCTTGGCCACCTGGGCCACTGTTGGCTCATGTTCAGCCGACTGTCAACCAACACCACCAGGTCCTTCTCTGCCAGGCAGCACTCCAGCCACTCTTCCCCAGGCCTGTGGCACCTGTACGTTTACGCACAGAGATTCACTTTACTGCAATACTAACAAAAATTTTGTGCCTTTTTCGGTGCTGTAAATGTCAATCTGATATTGTTTTCGTTATAATAATAAATGCTTTTTTACATCACTTACGATGGCAAGGGCTGTTGCCCTATGCTCTAGTATAATATTACTCAACTAAGACATTAACTTGTTCTGGGGATGTACAGTAAAATGATAAAAGAAAATCAAGTAAACAAGACAAGATACAGCAAAGGATGGATGAACTACTGTGATTTGAAAGCTGACCTCATTTACAACATTGTGCCAAAAAAAATTCAATATTCCACTTCAGTACAACCCAGGGTTTCAGAACTTTGTGGATGAGAGATTTAAGCCTTGTAGAGGAGAGGCCCTTAGGAACATATGCAGAAAGCAAAAAGTAATGCATGGCTTGAGCAGAATAATAAATAATAAAGCAGGATAATTCTGGAAAACATTTCAAAAGCCAAGTAAAACTGGGTGGCAAATGAGGCTGAATATTCTTGAATATTTGATAGAAGTAGAAAGAGTAGCTACAAGCTACAAAAGAAAATGTAAGGAAATATATGCAGCAGCCAATAATGCTGAATATCCTGAATTCTATGGGAATAATCTTTAAAGGATTATTGTTAATCTAGAAGGTACAGAGATTTTTTGATATTCCCTTTTCATGCCATTTCCTTTCAGGATTTCTCAGATTATATTTAAATGAATTTTTAATTTATTTTATTTTTAGAAAACAATTTTTAAAACATGTGCCTACTGCAATATACATCTAATAAAAAGATATTATTCTGTTTGTATTTATACTCTTTTTCATGTAATTCTTTTTAAATTTACTGTGCCAGAAGAAGCACTTGTAAAGAAAAAGGGAGGTATTGACGGACTGCTGATATATTTGCCTATGCAGTTTTAGCATGCCTTCCTTTTTACTTCTCATATTTACAAGTCTGCCAAGGCTTTCAAAGACTTTTTTTAGAGGACTTCAGCAGTCTTCCTTCCTCCCTTTTGAAAATCAAGTTCCTTTGGATAAACCTTGTATAAATCAGCTGAAAAGTAGATCATAAAATAATGATTCAATCTAGAAAATTTTGGACCTAGTAGCTATTTCCTTAATGAAACTTTTTCTTTATCTTATGATGGTAAAATGTCATCCTTGATTCTCTATAACTACAGATTAGGATTCTGCATCTAGAATTAACAGACAATTGAACCCCAAGCACAAAGGTTAATATGAAAAAACTGCTCTTGGGATGAAAACAGGGCTGCTATTTTTGCCCAGAGCATTAATGCCCATTCACAGGCCATGGTGTATATGCACAAGCTAATGATTTCTCTAATCAGAAATTGCCACTACATAGGAAGCAGGTATTCCCAGAGACAATTAGCAGGATTTGGATTTGCAGACATAGTGAAGCCTCTGGAGATGGAATATTTCAGTTCTGAAAGATACTGCCTACATAGTGATACAAGGTTTAGGAGTTCATGATTGTCTTTATTAATGATGTAAAAAAATGTTGATACTCTACATGTAGATATTTCCAGAAATCAAATAGTATTAAAATAGTGGAAGACAAATATTTCCATTCAAAACCAGGGTAATTTAATGCTAATTTTCTATGAATTGGTAAACTGAAATATAAGTTCACAAAGGTGATTTTGCCCCAACATTGCAACTTCTACTTCCGACAGAGCAGTAACAGATAAATGCAGAAACATCTCCTCCAGCCTTTAATGCTGAACATTTTCCACATGCGTTGATGTCAAGTCGCATTTGATTCAGCCACCACAGATCGCTTTTTTGTCCCTATATAACATGTTTTACTATTCCTTCAGGAGGATTGATCACAGGATTCACAAAAATCTTTTTATCAGGGTTGTTTAGCCTGGAGAAGAGGAGGCTCAGGGGAGACCTTATTGCCCTCTACAACTGCCTAGAGGGAGGTTGTAGTCAGGCAGGAGTGGGGCTCTTCTGTCAGGCGACCAGTGACAGAACGAGAGGACACGGTCTCAAGCTTCACCAGGGGAGGTTTAGGCTTGACATTAGGAAGAAGTTCTTCACTGAGAGGGTAATTGTTCACTGGAATGCTCTGCCTAGGGAGGTGGTTGAGTCACCATCCCTGGAGGTGTTCAAAGAGAATTTGGATGAGGCACTTAGTGACATGGTGTAACTGACAAGTAGGAGTAGGTGTAGGTAGTAGGTGTAGGTGTTGGGCCATAGGTTGGACTCGATGATCTCAAAGGTCTCTTCCAACCTTACAATACTGTGATACTGTGATATCTAACTGGCCTCTGTGAAATGCTGAAAGGGAGCCCTAACCCTTAGACAGAAGAAAGCATTGCATTTATCTTGAGATTCTCAGCCATTCTAAGCACTGGATAGATATGTGACCATGGGATCAGATCAAACTGTCCAAAATAACCGAGAAGACGGACATGCCCAGTTTCACCTCCTGAGTAGTGACAAGAACTTGTGTCATCAGGAGAAAATACTAAGAATTGAACTGTCTTCAGCTGAGAATGACACTTTATCACTTCTGCGGAAGTTGTACTGAAACTGTGCTATCTCAGGGCTCAGAGTCACTCGTATTCCTTCTGTTAGGAAAATTATGAACAAGTAGAGTCCTACTGAGAGTAAGTATGATTCTGATCTATGAAAAGGAATTGAATTCCTTTTACAAATATTGCACATATGAATCATCATACAAGGATAGGTAAGGCACAAGGTCCCATCTCTTCCTTTTTACAGCTATTTCAGAAATTTCACTCAATGCAAGCCATTTAGTGGGGCTGAGGTGAGCTCTGTCAGGGTCCTGAGTTCACCACAGGTTCTGCAGCCTCTTCTTCAGCTTTGGCTGTGGATGCCTAAGATAGGCTCTGGCACAAAGTAACTGTAAACTTGGGTCAGGTTGCTGGGAAAGTTAAGTAAGAAAGAGCTGGGAGAAGGCTCACCAGGGCCTCCTCTGGGCTCTGGAGTTGCATTTAGGCTCAGCCTGGGCCCATGGTCCTTGTCTGAGCTGCATTGTAGGGGCATCTGTGCCAGTCTTGTGCCATGCCAACATACTGACTTGCCTTCTTGGCTTGGCCTTGGATCTGTCTCATCATCATGGAGTTGCCTGACAATCACAGCCATTGACTGTTCCTGGTTGCTATCCTCAGACCTACTCTGCTCCACTTGATTGAGCGCCATGGCACAGGGCCCTTATCCAAGGGTCTTTCCTCTGCCTGCCTTGTTTCCCCTTGGCTCCAGGCTCGGAGAGCAGAGCAGCTCCTCAAAAGCAGCTCCCTGACAAGCTCTGTGGGGAATTCAGGACTACTTCTTCATTATTGATAAATAAAGTTCTCTAAAATCTCTCATTATTCATGCACAAACATGACTCAGTAGTATTTTTGAAGGGTTAAGTTCTAAGTTAATAACAAAATACATGTGCTTTAATAATTTGAATATTCAATACTAATTTCCAAGCCTATTACTGTTAACAGTTAAACCCAGAAGAAAGGCAATTAGAATTAAGTTTTCATTTGGACTTGTTTAAAGGCTCTTTGACCTCTATAATGTTATTATAATTCAAATGTTTCTGTTACAAAACAGAATGTAAGTGGAAATGTGCAAATGTTAATGAGTTCTAACATGAAAAGGTGATAATTAAATCTGATGTCTGCTTCCTTTTTATATTTTTGCCAAGACATAAAAAGAACAAAGGTACAGACTGGTCTCAATATGCTTTAATGAAGTGCAATAGCATGTCCTAGTTAGTTTGCAAATTCAGTTTCCAGCATTGTTCTTGTCATGTGCAATCTTTGTTTATTTTGAACCCTGCCTTGTATTGTTCTGTGATGTCTTGTTGCTTTCATTAACAAAAATATTTCCTGAAACTGAAAATGTCAGTGTATTCCTGTAAAGATGGATATGTAAATTTCTATATTGTGTATTTTAATGAAATACAAGTAAAGCTACATTTTAGCAAATTGCAGACTTGGATCTTTATCCAAAAGATTACAAACAAAATGTAAAGCATGAACATAAGCCTTTTCAACGGTACAATTTTATTCTGGATTCTAGGAGTCAACCTCATCTTGGTAGTAAATGAGTTCCATTTGCCTTCTGAGGATGAAGACTTTTACTGAGTTCATATTAGTCTCCTCAGTTTGAATCAAGTATGATTTTTATAAATGAAACAAGTTATTATTCAGTCTTTAAAACAAAAGCAATCAATAGATATCTGTCTGCTGGAGTATTATATTTATTTTCAGTCCAACAGAAGAGATATTTTGCTTATCCTGTATCAGAGTTGGAGATTTCTTCATCATGACAAAATATCTCAGAATGATTAAGAGCAGTAATAGGAATAAATTGTAATCATTAAGCAACAAAGTTGCTAAATCTGGCAGGTAAAAATCCTTACCAATCCACAGTTATTATTGACAAAGATGCAAAATTTCATTTGTGATGTAGAGGCAGTGTATGCAGGTGTCCAAGAAGGCCAAAAGCATCCTAGCTTATATCCCAAGAATTGCGGTCAGCAAGACTAGGGAAGTGATTGTCCCGCTGTACTCGGCACTGGTGAGGCCGCACCTCAAATGCTGTGTTCGGTTTTGGGCCTCTCACTACAAGAAAGACAGTGAGCTGCTGGAGCACATCAAAAGAAGAACAATAAAGTTGGTGAAGGTTTTGGAGCACAAGTCTTTTGAGAGGTGACTGAGGGAACTGGAGCTGTTTAGTTTGGAGTAAAGGAGGCTGAGGGGAGACCTTAGCATTGTCCACAACTATCTGAAAGGAAGTTGTAATGAGCTGAGTGTCAGTCTCTTTTCCCAAGTAATGAGCAATCGGAAAAGTTGCAACAAGGAAGATTTAGATTGGACATTAGGAAAATATTCTTCAATGAAGAGTTATCAAGCATTGGAACAGGCTGCCCAGGAAAGTGGTAGAGTCTCCATTCTTGTACGTATTTAAAGGACATGTAGATGTGGCACTTAGGAACATGGCTTAGTGGTAGACTTAGTAGTGCTAAGTTCACAGTTGGCCCCAACGATCTGAAAAGGTCTTTTCTAACCTAAATGATTCTATGCCTTAGGACTTCCTTTTGGTTTTACAACCTTGTTTTTCTGTATCAGCCAATAATACAACTCTGTGTCATGTAACTGTTAAAACTCAACCTTTTGAAAGAGCTCTAAAGTCTTTTGAGACTTAAAAGTGACTCCAGAGTCACTGCAATTCAGGCAGCTCAATGTTCCATAAAAAAGTGAGAGTGACACCTGATTTTCTGTCTCCAGTACCCCTTGCATGAGGAGAAGAATGTCTCTATGTGGATATATTTGCTATTTGTAGGGGAAATGTAGTAACTCCAAAATCCTGTAGATTTACTGCCAACAGTAAGAGGAGGCTGAACAGGAAGGTGTGGAAAATCCTCCAGCTGGCATTTTTGTGAAAAGGTCTAATCTTGTGCTAGGTAAGCTCTGGCTGCGTACAGTGGGTAAGGTCTTCCCAGAGAATCAGTGTTTATGATATTCCTTCAGTGCTATCCTCAGCCGACACGGACTAGGTCAAAAATCCACAAGTTCAGACTTGTGACAAGTTCAGACAAGGGCTTTGTGTCAGGAAACAAAATTTAATTACGTATTAGTGTGTTTAAAACAAAAATCTTTTTTACTATTTCCCCATATGGAACTTCATTACCTGGAGGGATGTCAGTTACATCTTTATCTATACCTAAAACATATCTCCTTTTTTTGAAAAGTGTCAGATATGTATAGATAGTCCAGAGTTGCTCTTCATCAGGCAGCAAACATTAGACTTGCTAAGCTGAGCTAATGTTAATGAACAAGCAACAAATTTGAATAAGCCTATCTGTCTGCATGGTAACCATCCAGTTTTAACTGATACCCATGCCACATTTTAAAGATATTATTTCAAGAAATGTCTTTCCAGAGAGTTCATGATGCGATTTTTTTAAAAGTCTACTTTTCTGCTTAATGTGCTTTCCTTTGTGAAACTGGTTTGTATCTATGGAGACAAACAGAACATGTGCATATGCATTGTATGCTGACATAGAACATACTGGGTAACCCTGTGATGGAACTAAAATCTGCTTAATGCAACACTTCACATTCCAAGAATAGGTTGCTGGCACCTAAATTCTAACCTAATCTGGTGTAAAGAGATCATTCAAGGGATAGAACTAAAGTGTTCCCTTCCTAGGAAAGATCTGCCAGGCTGAACAGGAGTTAATTAGTGAAATAAACCACAGGAAATGCATTGTGTTAGCAAAATATTAATTTGAAAAATCTCATAGAAATTAACCTTCTTGCAGTTTCTTTGTATGGAGTTGTAAAGTGTTCGTTTAATTCATTACTGGTCTAAAATGCTTTGAATATCTCTAATTTTTAGTAAGGTCTTGATAGGTCTTCTCTAAGGTCTTCTATATAAAGCTATAGAATATGCCGGAATCCTGGGGACTAATTAAATTCATTCTTTTTTAACACCTTGTATTTATTCCTGGTCACTTATGTTATATTTCTGAATAGTTTGGAATACAAAAGTAAGGAGTTTAACTCAATCTATTCTGATAAATTTTTTAAAAGCAGAGAGAGATTATTACTGTTCAGCAAAAAAGAGAATCCAACTTTTCTGCAACGCACGATGGTAGGTAATTTCTGATCTGTATTCACTGCAGCTTGGAGCTATTTCTGAAATGAAAATTACAATACTTCTGGGTACCTCTCAGGAAAACCTAATTTCTTGTCTTTTTATGTTTTGTAGATTCCTAGGTCTCAATATAGCACATTAATAGAGAATATCTTTAAAAACTTGTGATGAGGATCTGTTATGTGCAAGGATAGAGGAAGCAGATGAGGATTTAAAAGAGGTTGCTTTTCTCTCTTTGCTTCTAATGTGCTCAGCAAAGTCTAGTCAGAATTATATGTTCCCACTGTGACTCAGGAAAGGAGCAAGAGCCAAAAAGTGGAAGACTGGAAATGAGTGTTGATACCTTAAAACTACATGAAAAGCTTTTTAGAATTAATACAAAATCCAATATTACTTGATAATAAAACACAAAGAAAGTGTTAGGATGTTGAAACTAACAAGTCAAGCATTAGCAAGTGGATTTGATTTTATTCTGGCATAGTTTTCAGCTGTATATAATGTTGAACAATGTTATGGCCAGATAGTCTATTACAAAGATCACAGTGAAAAACTATTAGCTTGAGGAGTGGGGTTTGTTAAGAGATTTAGTTTGGGATAAAATGAGCAATAATAATAATAGCAGCTTGTAGTCACAATTCCTTTATCTACAGCAGTTCTTTCTTCGAATGCTAACTCCCAACATAACCCTACAAGGTTCTTTCTCCTGCTGTGAAGATGCTCTGTGTGAACTGATCTCCTTTTCTACACAATCATATGCTCAGCAGACACACTTTATCCAGTAGTTAAGGTACCACATGTGTTAACCCTTCTGATATTCACAGAGGATATGTTAAGACCATACAAGTGCTAGACAGCTCGACTATTTAATTAGTCACTCTACTTAAATATCATTGCAGTAAATAAGACTTCTAGTCATCTTGTATCTATCTGATGTTATCGTATAACAAGTAAGAATGAATATCAGCAATGCAAATTATTCTACTGAAAAACATATGTCAAAAATATGCAGCTATTTGAACTCCTTCAGTTCTCAACTAATTTCTTGTTAGCAAACACTTTTTGCCTCTCTTCGGTGTTTTCCTTCATCATGAGAATAACCGCCATTCAGAAAATGTCATAGAATCACAAAATCATAGAATCAGAAGGTTGGAAGGACCTCTGAGATCATCGAGTCCAATTGTATCTGTCTCTCCACTAAACCATATCCCTAAGGAACTCATCCACCCATCTCTTAAACACCTCCAGGTATGGTGACTCCACCATCTCCCCGGGCAGCCTGTTTCAATCCCTGACCACCCTTTCAGTGAAGAAATTCTTCCTAATGTCCAGTCTAAACCTCCCCTGGCACAACTTGCAGCCATTTCCTCTCATCCTGTCACTTGTCACTTGTGAGAAGAGCCCAGCACCCACCCCATCACAACCTCCTTTCAGGCAGTTGTGGACAGTGATGAGGCCTCCCCTCAGCCTCTTCTTCTCTAAGCTAAAGAACCCCAGTTCCCTCAGTCTTTCCTCGTAGGGCTTATTCTCCAGCCCCCTCACCAGCCTCGTTGCCCTTCTCTGCACACGCTCCAGCCCCTCAATGTCCTTCTTGTAGTGAGGGGCCCAAAACTGAACCCAGCACTCGAGGTGCAAATTTAACATCTGGCTAAAATGTTCTAGCTCTTCCTAATGTATCTGTGAAATGATTGCTTACTAAATAAACTGAAAATTCAGAAACAACACTTTGGTATTGTTCCCCAAGAATGATTTGGGAAGTACAAAATACAACTTAGGAACATATCTTCCTCATAACCTGGTGACATGTTCTAGAAATCATGGCTAGTTTCCCAGTATTTACCTCTAAACAGTAATCTTGAGCACAGAGAATTACGTTTCTGAGGTAAACTCAAAGTCCACCTTACATTTGCAAATAATAATATAAACCAATAAAGTTGTTCATTAATATTTATATGGACCTGAATTAGTTGATGAAGCTGACTAGCAGTAAAAGTATTTGGGAGCTATAGGATGGCACTTGCAGTACCTTCCATGAGATATCAACTGCAATAGCTAACATTAAGGAGCCATTGCAGTAAAGTAGATAACTCCAGGGGCAGTTGGGAGCATCTAGATTTAGATGCACAAATTTAAATATTGTGATTATTTATCTAAACCCTACAAGCTCAAACACAAAAAGACCATTTGTTTATATTTCAACATCTATTTTGCTGGACAACTGCGTTTTATAAACATGACCAGCAGAGGGAAGTATCTCTCTATGTTTGGCCTTTGGCCAAGCAGCGACAACGTGAGCTCATACTCTTAATAAACGATTCTGTACTGCTGAAGAGAAATTAGTTTATAGAAATAAGCTGAAAGAGCCTCAGTAGTGTTTTTTATGCTCTGCAATGGGGTACAATGGAGACAGGACATTGTTTATGTTATTTTAGGTTCACATGAGTCATCTTGAAACGTCACAAAAGATCATGGTGGAAATGCTTTCTTAGAGGAGAAAATATTATAAAGTAAAAAAGAAAAAACCCTCATGGCTTCCTTAAGTTTTGAGCCACTCCCCCAGATAGCTGCATGAGATGATGAGAACCAATACCAAAATGCAGCTGGGTTGTACGACTGCATTTCCTTGGATGGGAAAGATGCTGGAAAACATTGACAGAGGTGAACGTGAAACGGTTCCCTAGGCAGAGCTGATATATTCATGCAGTTGTGTCTTCCTAGCCTTGGCCAAGGGATTTATCTACCTCAGGCAAGCCGGGCATGCACTTCATGGTCTGTCTGCAGAGGTCTGAAGCGGAAACTTCGCCATGGCTTGGGTTTGGAGGGGCAAGACCCCTCTTCCTCTCATCACAACCATTACTTGGAAGCATTGCTCATAGGCTGGGATCCATTTGGCACTGCAAAGGTATAAACACAGATTATAAAATGAAGACAGATCGTTGATAGGCAGATGGGAGTCAACTAAGCAATGCTGATGACCGGAGGTCGTGGAAGCAATCCCTCAGATGTTTTTCAGCATTTCCAGGAGGATCAGAGCAATGACAAATTTCAGCAACTGAGATAAAGGAGGGCACAGAAGTAGTACTGCAGATATAAAAGGTTCCTCACACTGCAAATTCGTCATGTCAGCATGCGTAAGGCCTTAAGAAAGACGTACGTTCATATTAATTGGAGCTTTTCTCTGCCTCTTCTTGTAGCTCACTGTCCTTGAACCTCCAAACAAAAGGAGAAGTAGCTGGAATTTGGCCAGAGTATTATCTCTTGACTTGACAATTTTTTTTCTAATATTCTTAATTTTCTTAATTTTTATTTTGAAATGACAGTCAGGCTACAAAAAACCCCTTACTAGTCGCAACTCCAGTTTTAGTTTTAAGAATATCTTAGATGGGAGGATACTGCCTGTTGCCAGGTTTTGCTCCTGCTGCAGCTTAGCAGGAAATTTGCTGTCAAGACCCACCTATGCTTTCTCTGGCTTTGTTCTTAGTGTTGCAAGTGATTTTAGGCTAGGAAACATTTGAATGGAGGGATTTTAACAGAGGAATACTCCTTGCTTCCATACACACAACAATACACTATAGTTGGAAGTCAGCTGCCAATGGCAGGCACTTATCACTGAGAGGGCATGACAGAGAATTACAGATTCTTCCTACACTTTGATTGATCCTAAAGTAATCATTTTTCTGTTCTTGAAAAGATAACAAAGGGGAGTATTATAGTACTGCAGTTGCCATCTATAGCCAACCTTGTCCTCAGAATCAAAACGTTTGCTTCCAGTAAAGATTCCTACACATGGCTTGAAGTCTGCACTAGTGACCTTCCCTTATCATGCAATTGCAACACTATCTTTCCCTGAGTCACGTACTTCCTTGCATCAAAGGAATGGAGCCTCTTTTTTTTTGCACTTAACTTGAAGGGGAGTGATATTTAACAATTCCATGCCTATATGAACAATTAATTAGCAGGTCTTTATAATATGGTCAAGTCATGAACTATGCTTTTGGAACCTCAGCTCTTCAAAAGGAACCAGCAGCAAACTAAGGCTTAAATTGTCACTCATCAAATAGATAATGACACTTTGGCAAGACTCTGTCATTTGATCACTAGCCTTGTATTAGTTCTTTTAAGTACTTCTTTGGCCAAGTGTCAGGTTTAGCAAACACCGTGTAATTTAAATCTTCCAAGTAGATTGTACAGGAATGCACACCAACTAATCGGTGCTGGGGAGAATAAGGAGGTAAAAACTTTGACAGTGTTGAATTTCAGTCATGTATTACTATCACTAACACTGTCTTTGTTCTGCAGATGAGGGGTATTTACACAGACTGTATCTGAAAACTGGCTTGTGGTGGTTTATCACAGCTAGATCTAACTGTTCATTTCTTTTGATCAAATGTGTGCCTTTCCATCCTAAGAGTTGGTTTGTAGTAGTTTCAAATGCTTCACTACATCTCTGATTTATGGAGAGTTTTACTAGGTCACAAGGGAGGTCAAGTCTCAGGGAAAAGGACCGTCAGAGAAGATGAGATCCAAAGATAGGAGATTAACAGATAAGAACTTCTAAAGCGGTCCTGTCTGTGTTTCAGAGAGAAGTTACGGTATCTACCTTGGAGTAACATACCTCTTCTGTTTGTGACTTACACAAAGCCTGTTCACAAAGATATCCCTAGGGTGGCATAACCAAACCAGACCAGCATGGCTACAGACACTGCTGCAAAATTATTGTGTATCAGCACAAAGAGGAATGCACAGAACAACCATAACTCCAGACACTATCAGAAAAATAATATAGGTAACTTAAGTAGTCATAGATCATTGGTAGCAAAGGTATTCGGAGCCACGGGCATTTCTTTGCTTCTGTACAGTCATGGTCCAAAATTTTACTGCCAATGCAAATAGGATCATTACAAAAAAAGATCTTACCCTGCTGTCCACCTGCACAGCATTAACTTTGTCACAGACAATGATTTTAATCATTGTACCAGAAACTCACTCTGTGGTGTACCTGCTCTTAAGAATTTTCCTTCCTAGGAAGAAAAAAACATGACCTCTGAGTGGTTTGATATTTTCCCCCCACCAAATCCAGCCAGATAAATTAATATAGTGTAGGTTTCTCCAATGTTTATAGCAAAACCATATTTTGCAATTGCAAAATGTTATTTTAAAACTCCCTTGAAGCTCTAGTACCTGCAAATCTTCCATTCATGTTTGAGAGTATATATAATATATTCTCTGTTTTCTAGAAGGAATATTTTCAGTAAAGCAAAGTACAGAGTGTGGACAACAGCTTTTGTTCTTTTACCTCACGCCAAATGTGAAGCCTTAAGTCATACCCCAGCTGGATGTTGCAGAGGTGAAATGTCAGGAATTTTTTTCATGTGAAGCCCTATGACAGAGTGCAACTGGTGTGTGTGAGCACCAGAAAGCCTAACTTCACACAAATAACCTTACCAGAACAGAAGTGAAAGAAACAACTTTCATCTGATGCAAATCTCATGCTAGGAAAATTATTGTTGATTCTGAAGATGCTCTATCAACCACTATTATTTTTTCTGAAATTCTTTAAAAGTTTCCCTGCTATGAGTGTTACTGGGCAATGACTAGACAGCTTATAGGCTCTACCATTAATTTTGTCCCCAAAAGATTGTTCCTCTCTCTTTTAAGTGCTCTTTTTTTTTTTTCCTGAGATTCATAATTTATCCTTGATTGAAATAGTCTAGAAAAGCATATTGTCCCAAAGTTGCAGTTCATTTTTTAATTTGAAGTAGTGGTGCTGTGCTTTTGAGGGAAAATTGAAGTGTTCATGTGCGGGAATAGCAGGCTGAGCTGATCTGCAGCCCTGGTAACTGTGTTATCCAGGACACAAGAGTTTACCATAGCAAAAAAAGACACCATTCTGATAAGGTTCTGGAAGCTCATTCTGACATCATTATCAACGGAGAAAAGTATTTACTTTTATTGTCTCTGTCATAGTTAGAGACTGCTACAAGGTGCGATAATGGTGTTTTCCACATCTTATACGTTCTGGGCAGAAAAAGTTTAAGAGGAGAGTGCCAGAAACTCTATTTCAGAGCTCTAACAGGGTCTTGGAATCAATCCAGGTAGATGAGCCTTGAAATCTGCTCTTTCATATTATATAACAAGGAGAAAGAATTTCTCTTGTATTGGGCTTTCATTCAGTAATCTAGAAGTTTTCTATGATGTGCATCTGTGCTTCAAATAACTCCTCATCTCTGAAATAAAATACAATCTTTGTGCTTTGCCTTTGTTACAAGCTTTCTCCACCTAACTTCCTTGCATCTGCACTTGTATCAGAAGGGGATGAGGACCTTTGTATCCCTGTATTTAGTTCTACCTTTGGAAACACAGTGTACTGGAGATGAGACCATAGGGTTTGGCTAGGCCACTAGAAGCAGATACTTTTCTATCTCAGTCACACTGGGATACTTGTGTCAGTGAGAGGCATGGACAGCAGTGTGGAGGAAGTTTATCCTAAGTTACAATTTATGCTATTCCTTTGAAAAGTAACACTCCTCTCTCTGGTATTTTATATATGCATATCCATTGCTACCTGAATCTTTAATGCTCTTCTAAGCCTTGATCTTAAGCATGAAGCTCTGGTTAAGCTTGGAAATGTCAGGCTGACTTAGCCCCTTTGTACGTCTAAAGATGGAAACCATGCTGTTGCTGCAAGAGGCTGTCCTGCTTTGTTCCACATAAACCCATTGACCCCTTTGTGTTAGCATTAATGATGGTGCTGCCATATGGTGATCTGGACCAGACCACTGATGTGGCTAAAAGGGACTCGGAGTGCTGATTTGCTGGCTCTACAGTTGGGATGAAGAGGTACAAAAACACCAAAAAGAGGAGCGAGATGGAAGATGACCTTTTCAGTTGCCTTGTAGTCTTAGACTGGCTTACACTGGTCATGAACCTGCATCCTGAGTCTCAACATACGTGTCTGTAGCATAGCTCTGAACTGAGTTACTCTTTTCTCTAAAAATTGCTAAATGATACAACAAGACAACACACTTCTGATGGATAAAAGGAAGGTCTGTTAATCAGGTCATGGTAATCACCACCATAGATACATTTGGAAAGAAGATATTGTAAACATTTGATATTTTTTTTATACCAATATGAGGCAAATCCATACCAAAGATGCCTTAATGTCAATTGCAGCAACAAGAAAACCCTCCAAGACACTGCAGTTATTTCTGTGAATGTCCACACCATAGTCTTCTTCTAAATACTAAGGCAGTCAGCAACTAAGTCCAAATGTGTCATGGGGATTAGAAGTAAGGTCACAATCTTGTTACCAAGATTATCAAGCTATTGCCAAATAGTTGGATACAACAATTCCTCTTAATCACGTGCAGGGTACCCATACTCAATCTTTTCCAAGACTTGAAGATAAGCATGGCCTTTTTCAAAAGGACCCTGTTTAACTTAGTATGGCAGCATCAGCTTCTCTAAAATTAAAGTGAGATCAGTTCATACCACCGCAAGGCATATTTAGTCTTTGAATTATTTCAGCACAATAGCATGTATTGAATTGCTACTAAAAGCTACTTGCAGCATTTAATGCTTTTGCTTTCATCTAAAGTAACAAAGAAATGTTTTTTTAAAAGGTAAAATTACATAAAGATGGATATGCCAGAGGTTTCATTATAAAATGAACAAAACTGTAAAATAAGTGCTTTACAGAACTTTATGTGTCACTTAGAGTAAATTAATATCTTCCCAAGGTGCCAAGACTGTATTTTGGTATCAGCCTACATTTATTCCAAGATATACATTGTGTTACCGTAGGTGACTTCTTTGCAATTATTCATACTTTATATACACAGTACTGACTAAGCCATTAATTGTTTTAGAGGTATTGTCAAAATGAGTTACTCTTTGATTACTGGTGTTTCCAGTGGAATTATTCAATTGCTTCATTAAATTGAATAAAAATGTTCATTATTTGACAGAAAATAAGTGAGATCTTTTATCACTGCTGTAGCTGTGAAGCACTGCCATAACCCTTCACTGTAACCATTCTATTTTTGGGCAAAGACTGTTGGGAGAGGGGGACAATAGCTGTAATTTTTTTCAATTTTGTAGAATCCACTTTCCTTATGTTTAAATTTCTTTGTCTATCAAAGCAATATTTTTTTAAAAAAAAAGTAANTTTTATCACTGCTGTAGCTGTGAAGCACTGCCATAACCCTTCACTGTAACCATTCTATTTTTGGGCAAAGACTGTTGGGAGAGGGGGACAATAGCTGTAATTTTTTTCAATTTTGTAGAATCCACTTTCCTTATGTTTAAATTTCTTTGTCTATCAAAGCAATATTTTTTTCAAGAAGAATGTAACTTCTGAGACATCATCATGCAGTCCCTCGGTTTGTTGTTTGCAGAGAAATAAGGGTTGGAGAGTTTCCATTGAGACCACAGGATTTGTAGACTGAAATTTGTCTTGGCATGACTCATTGTTGCTCTTCTCATGCCATATCCAGGTGCCATATTTAATGCCATATACAAGCAGGGATAAAGCTTGCTTGATGCCTGGTTAAAACTACTTATGAAATGCTTGTTGCTCTGTAATTGAGACTTGCTTCTTTTGTCCTTACATTTGATGTTTCTGAAATGTGTGAGTGCTTAAAATTGGGATCCGAGACTGGCTTTAGGGTTTTAATATAACTTGTTCCTTCTGATTTGTATAACTAATCTTGAGATTCTATCCTGCCTTATGGTACCAATATCCACACATAAGAAATTATTTTCTTACCAGTCTACCAGTATGAGCAATATTTTTCCATGAGTTTCAAGGCACTCTCATCCTTCTGCAAAGCAATAATTCCTAGAGATGTGACAAATCAGATTGTAATTCTTGGTTTACAGTAAAATATTAATTGATCCTTTCCAATAGGTATATAAGGCCAGATGCAAGGATACTTAGGTACCTAAATTCACATTGATCTCATGGGATTTAGTTGTATAAAAATAAATATATTGGATAATTATATAAATAAAAATATAAATTAAATACTGAACAGTTAAGTGTTGCTCTTTTTTCTAGGATATGTGAGCAACAACACTCTCAACTACACACCTTTCTTTTCACAAGAGATTGTTCACATCCATTTTTTTATGTTCTCTTCCTTCCATCTGCTTATTCCTTCTTCTACAGTGCCTGCCTCAGATGAAAATCAAATTTCAAATGTCTGTTAACCTCTAGACTGGATTTTATCCTTAAATCTCTAGAAGAAAAAAAAAAATCTCCTGATTTCATCCATTTCTTACTTCCTATTTTATCTCCTCAAAAAAAAAATCCTCATCCTGTTGTGCTGCACTTCTCCACCCTGCTTTCTTTTCTTCTACCTCCCCCCTACCCTTCATTTGAATATTTCCATCAGAGTGCTATAATTTGGAGGGGTTACACAGTTGTGCAAATAAGGGAGTTTGATGCCCATGTTCTTATGTGACTAAATAAAATCCAGTTCTCCTCTGAAAACAACAGACCTGGATTCATTTAGCACTCTGTCTGCAGCAGTAATCTCAGCTCTTTCACAGGGTTTGCTGGTTGGGCACAGCTGTGACCATCTGAAAGCTATGAGTAAGATAGGGAGAAATACATTTTGCTTCCTAAAGAGTAAAAGGCTGGGGCCATCGATAGAAAGGAAAGAGTAAGAGGAAAAGGGTTTTGCAGAAGCAGAAAGGAAACTGAATTTGCTGATCCTTGGAAGGATAAAAAAATGGTAACAGCTGTAACTGAGAGAGTGCACTGAAGAGGACCTGTCCCACATGTACCATGTCACTTGCTCCCAATCTTACAGCCACACTTTTAGCAGTACTCAGCAAATCCCCAGGGCTCTGTCACACTTAGAATAGTCAGTAAAGTGATGGTCATAAGTTACCCAAAGCAGTCCACTGTCTTGAGTAAGTTGCTATTATGCCTTGCCTGGATCCTTCTGTACCAAAACTCTCTGTCACCTGCCTGGCATGGAGGATTGGCAGTGGAGTTCATGTCTACCCACATCATAGCATTCAAGCTTGACGATCAAACCTTAGGGTTTTAATACAGCAGAAGCACTGGAGTGATGGGGTTTAATCTTACAAAGATACTTCAAAAATGCAGAGCAAACTGTAGTTCCGTGTGCTACCGTGATAGGAGAGCAATTAGACTATGTTCTAGCTATGTTTTACCATAATNTTCTGTCACCGGTCACCTGAGAGAAGAGCCCCACTCCTGCCTCACTACAGCCTCCCTTTAGGCAGTTGTAGAGAGCAATAAGGTCTCCCCTGAGCCTCCTCTTCTCCAGGCTAAACAACCCCAGCTCCTTCAGTACAAGCCCTTTGTTGAGACACTGCAGCGGACAAAGCAGTAGCTATGGTAGCCAATTAAACCAAATGCCAACAGCATCATGCTACCTCTTTCCACATTGTTGCGTTTTAACAAACCTATCTCTCTACCTGACTAGAGGAATCGTATCCAGTTATTACTGGTGCAAGCTGGTCCAATTCTATTGGTTCTAAGAATTGGTTCCTTTAGCAATACAGAAGCCATGAAATTTATATTCAGATTTTGGCTCACAGGTTTTTGTGAAGGCATCCTTGCTTTCACCAACCCCTTAACAAAGTCAGTACATATAGTGCAGGTAATTTTAAAGTAATTAAATAACAAATAAGGTAATTTAAACTTACATCCCTTTTGCAACAGTTTAATCTAAGAAAGGTTTTCATTTCAAGGTAATCCTGACTAAAAAATTGAGTAAAAAAAAAAATCAAACAATAAATTTCAGTTAATGACATTTCTGTGAGATAAAAAATAAGAATTTCTTATGTGAATTACCATGGGGTTTTTGAAGTAATACATTAAGTCCCTCTAAAAACTGTTAGATTTCTTGATCTCCATTTTATTTGACTGGATAAGGGTGCATTACAATTTATCGCTAGCTTTTAAAACCTTAACACTTTATTGTGAAAAGTAATGAAAAAAGTAACATTAACGATTTACATTTCCATTATCATGGTCTGGCCTCTCTTCAGCCACATTCAGCCAAGAATTCAGCCTTCTGGGAGTACTCCCCTGCTCTCCCACAGCATGCCTGGGGAAATCAAAAGGACTGAGAGGCAGTAAGTGAAACGTTTGGCAATGTGATGCGTAGCTGGTGACTCCCATAACACCACAGTTTCTTAGGTATTTTGTTATTAAGCAGGTGTTTTTGAAGAAGGACTTAGGATCAATTTCACAGTGAAATACATTATGTTTTTCTAGTTTTATTTCTACAACTAACTCCTGCTTCTGTATTTGATGCTCAGGAATGCCATAAAATACATTCTCAGGAAAATAGTGTTGAGGAACGTCATAAGATTTAAAAGAAAAATGCCTCACAGGAAAAGATAATTCATGTTAGTCTTCTGTGTGAAGTATAGAACTAAATGCTTACCACGTTTCGCTTTATAGATGTCAGCAGTACACTTCTACATGTTTGGTCTATAGGACATCGTATCCAGAGCCTGTTTCTCTGGCCACCTACTTCTTGTATTTAGTCCCTAAAAAACTATTTGCATTTTACCATACTTTTACATTCATTTTGTAGGCTTAGGTTTGGCTTCACAAAGTTAAAAACACATTAGAATTATATCCTTAAGGATATATGTTTTCCCAAAATCATGTGATATTGCTTTGTTCCTTTTGAACAAGTTAGAAACTGACTCATCAAAGAATATTACTGAAGAATGGATAAGCAATTAGCTTAAATTGGGGTAATTATTGAAATATAAAGCAGGAGCCAAAATTATGGGGAAAAGTTTTCTTTCAAATAGAAAGGTCCTTACAGACTTTCTCTTCAACTTTCTTCTCCCCAAATAATGGATATAAACACATGCTTTGCTAAGAAAAATATGAATATTAGCAAATAAGTTCAAAGTTTTAGACCACTTTGCACTCCTGGTGTTGCAAGACTGCAAAAGCTTGTTTAACCTTTCTTTTACTTGGACTATAGGCATGTTGATTTACTTTCCTCTGTTCAAAAGACTGGCATGGAGGCCTCTCTGGACCCCAGAGGAGAATGATGAAAAGCTTTGGAGACCCTGTTCTGCAACTGAAACAGCTTTCCAGTCTCTGCTTGCATTAATGAAATCTCTCCAGCAGTGGAAATTCTTTAGCTAGAATCTGCTGCTGGGTGGGTTTCGCTTCTATCCCAGTAAGTCAGCTGAATGCTGGATCTGGGTAGTGAGACAATGAGCCATCCACCTCCTACCCAACATCCTGATTTCTGACTTCCCTTTGTGTCCTTAGTCATGTCTTAACCCCAAAACTAGCAAACAGTGGTTTTTTATACACTGTCCCTTTTAGGTAGGTGAGAGTTATGTAGGCATTTGTGGTCACTCACAATCATTTTCTTCCATCTCAGTGCATTCAGGCATTAAGTTCCCAGACAAGAATTTCCTGAGATGCCACTGTAATGTGAAAGGTGTTTTTAATATGACATGACTGAACATAAAGAAAGACATTTTAAACACATTTTCTTTATAACTTTCTGCAACAACTTCAAAAATTTACATAGTGCCAAGCTATTTTCTTCTGAAAGAGAAATATCTTCTTAGATGCAGAGATTGAATCAAATAAACTACAGCTTTCAACCACTTGAGTTTTGATCATCCATGGGATAAAAGGAACTCCCACATTTCTTATTTTATAGCTTTTTCATTCCTCCTTCCAGGACTGTGTTCTAATGAATATTACAAGACAAGTCTGGGCTGATTTAAGAGTCAGCACATGGCTTCTTCAGTGGCATATTTTCTCCCCCATCTAAATGGTATTTGAAGATATTTTCTTAATCTTTCTGTCATACTTCAATCCAGTCAAAATTTCAATTTAGATGGGTTAGCCAGCCAGCCTGAAGTTGTGGATGCTGTTCACACTTATGTTAGCTTTATGGGGCTTGTGTAGTGGGAACTGAACTTTTGGGAAACAACACAGCAATGCTTCGCTCACAACGAGGAGTTCATGCATGACAAACCCAATGGTCTTGTGAACATCCTACATCCAGGCAGCTGGTCAATGTAACACATCCCAACAACATCAACATTGGAAGTATTGCTTGTACAAGACCAAGGAGAACAGAGTGATACTTGGAAGATGGGGGATGTTGGGTAGAAATATGGCAACATATAATGGAGACAAAAAACTTTCCTATAGGATTGGAGTAAAAAGGCAGAGGCCCCCTTACTGCATTGTAGTACTATTTCTTGTGATTAAAGCTGTGGTCATATTATTTACCTTTTCTGTGACTGACTTCTTATTTGGGATTGGTGCACTGTATCTGCATGTACCTTCTAAAATGAAAGTAAGAAAGGAAATTAATTTCGTAATTTTTCATTTCTGTTATGATGACAAAATGTTATATTGTCTAAACAGTTTAAAATGGCTGATCTAATTCTCATTAGGATTGAACTTCTCTATCAGGAATACAAAGAGATTAAAGCACAGCTCTGTGAAAGCACCAGGGCCAAAGCAGAGGAACACAGGTGTCTGATGGGCCTGGGACCATGACTTTATATGAACTCATCACACTTACATTTTCTTACCTCACATAAGCAAATTTAAAGTACAAGTAAGTGCACTAATCTGTAGTAACAATAGTATTTGTAATCCTGATGTAGAAAGCAACATCTATTCTCTTAAAATATAATGTTTGTATAACTTAAAGGTACAAACTAAAAAAAAACCTTTATATATAAACAAGTAACATCAGCCTTAAAATGAAAAATGCAATAAATTTCAGCACAGGTTTCATATCCTGCTCTTATAGCCATATAAAAACTGGGTGCCTAGTGTAGGTTTACTGTATAGGCTTCTGCACTATCTTGTTGAGATAAGCATGTGGGTTATCTTGATCTCTGAACAGATACTTTATGATTAAGTAAACTGCCCTTTGGAGATGTCTATCTTAAACTGAACAAAAGACTGGGCATTCAACTTTGTCTATACACCTAATTTAAGATGACTGGGGTTAGATGAGATAAACTCCTTGCTAAGTGTACACAAATTCCAGTGAAGTACAAGAATTTTAAAACTCTTATGTAATTTTTTTATTGTTCTGTATCATAGTCCTTGAATTCCACACCCTTATCTCTGGTTGTTTTCATTCATATTGTGTGAGACATGAAGACATAGTTCTGTATTTATGCTCTGCATAAGAGGTAATTCTCTAAAATTGGCAAAACAATAGAACTATTTTTCACATAATTTATACCCTAGCATTACAGCACTGAAGATTCCACATCACTTCTGGAAAATAGAAGTATTATCTATATTATTTGGAGAAAGCCCAAGGGGACAACAATGACAACTTGGTTTTCAGTCTGTCATGTGGGTTTTATAATAGCATTTCTCTGAGCTGTGGAAACACTCTAGTGACTAGCTGGCAAAACAGTGACAATCAACGGCAATACCCTGTTCAACACATCAAGATAGGGTTGTCTTGCAAGCTAAATCACAACAGCAGAAAATTGTCTCTTCAGTAGAAAAACCGTTTAGACTTGGTATAATGCCACACCCCTATAAGTACAGGAGAGGGAGTAGCACTCTGCTTCCAGCCTCCCAGAAGCACAGCATGAGACAACATCAAGATCAGGAGCCCAGACTCTGAGTGCTTTGGGCACATATTGCTACTCAAATTAGTGATGGTTTAAATCGGCAAAATACACAATTTGTTAGTGCAAAAATGTATTCTTTAGCTGGAAACAGAAGCTTTAGGAGGGGTTTACTAGAAATTAATATTTTGACATAAATTAAAAAAAGCTATTAAAAAACTTTAAAACACGTGTGCTATATACTAAATTTATTCATGTATCAGGAATTTCAAATGTAGCAACTGACTAGTATTCAGATCAGTGCATCACAGAGTTTTGAGATGCCCCTGTAATATGTGCTTCTCTACCATCTTATAATGGTTAGGTATGACTGCCTGACAGTTACAGTTGATTAAATACAACATTTTTGAGCTCATCTGTTTAAATATTCTCTTCAAAACAAAGTGCAGATTAAGAAATCCTTGCTTACCTACAGACATCTAAAAAGAACAAGGTTATTTTTTTCTAATACATGTAAATGCACGTGTACACAACCACAGATTTTGTCATACAGATGCATTTCAGAGTTTAGTTAGTAAAGTTTTGGCTTTTCATATTTTTGGGTTTTGAGCTGACTCTTGAGGTTTGAAGTTATGTGTTTTTTCTCTCTCATTGTCTGTGTTTTGCTACGAAAAAATTACACTTTCTACTCCAGGGACAAGGGATGCACAAAACTAAGGGAATATTTAGAAACCTACTGCAAATTATATGTACAATAAATGTGGATATTTAGTAAGATTTGTATATGCAAGGTCAAACACAAAAACAGAGACTGTGCCTGTATCTCTTTTTATTTAACACAAAGAAAATCAACTACAAACACCTTCAAGAGTCCCCCTCTGAGCTGACACAGCACATGATGCTGCCAACGTTCAAAGCAACCCCACAGATCACTTTCTGAAAGGCTTTTGAAGTTCTCCATCATTTTTGCTTTCACACCTCCTGCTGACAAAAAATAGGTTCATTTGAGCACCAACGTGATCTTTGGGATCTCTTCGCTATCAGCTTCAGCCACCAATTGAAAAGTTTGTGTCACAGATTTCCTCAGTTTCACAAGAAACTTGATGTTATCTTGCTGTCCACTCTTGCACACTGACATTGTCTGACTGACAGTAAGAAAGTACCTGTATGTGAACATATGTCCACTTGTGCTGAGTAAAGTGGTCAAATTGAGTCTTACCTCACTGTGACAGGTTAGAACATGTTCTATAACCTTCTCGTTGTTTCTCCCCTCCCATACTTAGTTCCGTAGCTGTAAGATCAGTCTCAGATTTTTTGTGTCGTACCTCATATGTCATTTTAACAGCTACAGTTTGTGTCTGGGCTGGTGAGGAGTTACACGTATTTAATGAAACCAGAAGGTGGCATCAAAGACATTTGAAATAAAAAGGCTTTCAAGCACAAAGTTGAAACCCTCTATTTTTGCTAACAGATATAATAATGCAAGTGTAGGGAATCTCTGCCTCTTTATAAGTCTTAGGGATTCAGGTTAGGCAAATTTCTAGAAATTTGTCCAGAGATAGGATCTAAGGTTTTGTGATTCACTCAACCCAGATAAATTATATTTTTTTATGAACCATTACAAATAAATCAGTTTGTTTGGAATTAGCAAAAGTATAATCTTGTCCTAGTATCAGTAAATGTATTTATTATCCACATGAGTGCAGTTACTCATCTAGGTAAACACAATAATATATACTTTATTTATGCACATTATGTTTGACTAGTGCTGTCCATCCCGACTATCAGTCACTTAATCTGTTTTTTATCACTCCTAGGCTGGATTTTCTTCTCTGTCTCACTCCTGGATAGTATTGAAGGGCAAAGTGCCTTCTCTGTAGTAGAACATAGTCCCTCTTGTCCTATCACCACCTGCCCTTGTTAAATGTCCCTCCCCAGCTTTCTTGTAGGTTCCCTTCAGATACTGGAAGGCCACTACAAGGTCTCCCTGGAGCCTTCTCTTCTCCAAGCTGAAAAACCCCAACTTTCTCAGCCTATCTTCATAGCAGATGTGCTCCAACCCTCAGATCATCTTTGTGGCCCTCATCTAGACTTATGCTAACAGATCCATGCCTTTTCTGTGCTGAGGGCTCCACAACTGGCTGTAGTATTCCAGGTGAGGTCTCACAGGAGTAGAGCAGAGGCACAGTATCACCTCCCTTGATTTGCTTGTCATTCTTCTTTTGATGCAGCCCAGGATATAGTTGGTTTTCTGGGATGCAAATGCACATCATTGGTGCATGTTGAGCCTCTCATCCACCAGCATCTTCAAGTCCTTCTCTTCAGGGCTACTCTCGGTCCATTCTCCACCCAGCCTGTAATTGTGCTTGGCATTGCCCCAACCCAGGTGACAGGACCTTGAACCTGGCCTTGTGGAACTTCACGAGGTTTGCACAGACCCACCTCTCAAGCCTGTCAAGGTCACTCTGGATGGCATTCCTTCCCTCCAGTGTGTGGACTGCACCACATATCCTGGATTTCTTGTGCCCTGCTGTGTTGTCCCTCTGACACGTAACAGCTGGTTGAAGTCCTCCATGAGGACCAGGGCATGCGAACACAAGGTTGTGCCTATCTGTCAACAGAGGGCCTTATTCCCTGGGGCCTTAACCATATACCTGCCTATAGCAGACTGCCTCTATAATGTCACCTGTCCCTGCCTTCCCTTTAATCCTGACCCATAGGCTTTCGGTCAGCTCCGTCATCCATTCCCAGGAGCTCCATGCACTTCCGCTGGTTATTGACAGAGAGGGCAATACTCCCTCTTCATCTCCCTTGCCTCTCCTTTCTAAAGACTCTGTATCCCTCCGTTCCAGCACTCCAGTCATAGGATCCATCCCACCGTATCTCCATGACGCTAGAGATTTCATAGCACTTCAGGCATTTGCACATGTCCAGCTCTTCCTGTTTATTCCCCATGCTATGAGAGTTTGCACAGAGGCGTTTGAGTTAGGCCCCCCAAGGGTGCTGACTTACTCGCTGGAGATCCTTTGTTTTTCTCTTTGGGTGCTCTCCTGCTTACCTGTGTTTCTTCTCTAGGCTTTGGTCATCTATTGCTAGTATTGGCATCAAACTGGTAGGAGTGGGAAGGACTGAAGTTCCCCTCCCATGGCAACTTTATTTTAAAGCCCTTTTGACTTGATGTTGCTGGAGGAGGGGAACTTCAATCCACATGACCTGCTTACACCTGCTGCAGAGTGAGAACAGAGGTGAAGCAAGCCAGGTGAAAATTGGTTACTTTTTCTTGAAAGTGGCAGTGTTATTAATGTGCTGGGAAAAGGTTATAATAGATAGTTATATATTAGATTGATATATTAGATAGATATATAAGATAGTTGCATATTATGACACATCTACCAAAATTCACATAATACTTAGAACAGAGCAGAATATACTGGTTGAATTGGAAGGGACCTACGAGGATCACCTAGTCCAACTGCCTGACAAAATCAGTGCTGACCAAATGTTAAAGCATGTTGTTAAGGGCATTGTCCAAATGTTTCTTAAACACTGACAAGTTTGGGGCATCGACCACTCTCTAGGAGACCTGTTCCAGTGTTTGACTGCCCTCTTGGTAAAGATGCTTCAGAATTTATATTCTCTCTTCTCTTCTCTTCTCTTCTCTTCTCTTCTCTTCTCTTCTCTTCTCTTCTCTTCTCTTCTCTTCTCTTCTCTTCTCCTGACTATTGTGGACTTCAAAGCTATACTGTTTGCTTCTTCCTTCTTTACACAAATTCAGAAAATAAGTAACCTAATTCATCTGTGATAATCCTGAAACACAATCCACCATATTTTACCTTCTCTGAAATTCAAATATCCAATTCTACCCTCTGTTCTATCCCATGTCTCCAAGCTGTGTTCATCTGTTGCCTGATGTACTGTCCTGAATTTTTTACATTGTACACCACTTCATAAAACTTAAATAGACAGCTGGATGAGGTATAAAGTGTATAGTACACAT
Organism: Geococcyx californianus; assembly: GCA_013389885.1. Lineage (NCBI taxonomy): Eukaryota > Metazoa > Chordata > Aves > Cuculiformes > Neomorphidae > Geococcyx > Geococcyx californianus. Next base: position 104,674 of record VWPV01001821.1, on the reverse strand, counting down.
ACATATTTAAGTTATGCTGTTTCCAAATTTATTTTATTTTTCTGCTTGGGGGTTCATCCTTTTACTTTCAATTATCCTCTATACCACCATTCTAATCCTTCTAGATTTTTTTATAATAGTAATGTTTAGATATTTTTTAGTTGTTTATTATTCCTTAGCCAAACTATTCAGATTAGGATAATCCTAGTGTTCCGCCATAAAACAGCTACCTTTCTTCATCATTATTATATTGCTCTTCTGACCAAACTGCTCAGTATCTTCCTAGAAATGTGGTGCTCAGGAACCGAGCCTTTTAATTCTAGGATTCTCTGGTATTAAGTGCACAGTTATTTAGAGCAGTGTATGTTGACTGCTCTGTCTTGCGTGCATCCATGTAAAGAGCAGAAATGCAAGGGTTAGAGAGCTGCAGCCTGCTAAGGAGGAGGTAAAGGGCCATCTGCATTCCATTCTTCAGCAGGCAAGTGGAGAAATCTTGTTCAGGCAAGTACCTGCTTACTCTGCATTAGGCACTGCACTTGCATGTCAGTTATTAAGTATATCATCAGATAATAATATATAGGAAAGCATGCTTTTTGCAATTATTTCAGAACAAGCATGAAATGATGAGGCAGTGAAATACAATATTGGCTATGAAGTAATTATTTGGAAGCCTTTCAAGAAAATTGTCAGGTTTAGTGTTAAAAGTCTGAGTCTGGTAATCTAGTCTAAAAGAAATATTCAATTCAAAAATTTTATAACAGATCTCTTTTGGATTAACAGCTTTCTCCAAATGTGTTGTAGTTTTCTGAAATCTCTTGTCAGATTAAGCGCAACCCACTGACTTTACTGGATACTTTTTGGATTCTCCTTTAATTTCACAAACAGCATAGGAGTATCATCAGCAAAGAACAAATGTTTTCCTCATCTGTAGAAATATGCTAGATTATCTGAAAGCAGTTTACTTTTTTGCATAAATGAGGTGGTCTCTCTGAGATCAGATACCAACGTGCGAATATCAGACAAATCCCGGCTCACTTACAATGGCCACTATCAAGGGAAGAATATAAACTGATTTACAGTGGTGAATTGACCACTCTATTACTTCCCTTCCATCAAAAGGACAGGGGTGAAAATATTATGAAAATCTTGATGGTCAAAATAAAGACAGGAATATTACAGAGCAATTGTTGTCATAGGAGAAACAGACTTGGGGAAATTAATTGGATTTAATGTTAATTAATGAGACAGTGAGAAATAAGAAAAAAAATGAAAAACACCTTTCCCCCACCTCTTTCTTCTTCCTAGACTCAACTTCTTTCCGAATTTCTCTACATCCTCCCCTCAAGTCATGCAGGGGGATGGGAAATGTGTCTTGTGGTTAACACATCACGTTATCTCCAACATGAGTCCTTCCTGCAGGCTGCAGTCCTTCACAAACTGCTCCAGCATGGGCCCTTTCCATGGGGTGAAATCCTTCAGGACTGTGCAGATCCCCACACAGATGCAAGTCCTGCCAGAAAACCTATTCCAGCATGGGCCCTCCAGTGGCTCCAGCTTCTTTCAGGTCACATCCACCTGATCCAGTGTGACATCCTCCACAGACTACAGGTAGCTCTCTGTTCCACCAGAGACCTCCATGGGCTGCAGGAGGACAACGTGAGTCACCATGGTCTTCACCATGGGGTGCAGGGGAATCTCTGCTCTGGTGCATGGAGCACCTCCTCCCCCCCATTCTTCACTAACCTTGGTGTCTTGCCCAGTTGTTTCACATTTTTTCACCACTCTCTCCCAGTGGCTGCTGCACAATATTTTTTTCCTTTCTTAAATATGTTATCCCAGAGGTGCTACACCATGACTTGGGGTCTCAACCTTGGATAGCAGCAGTCAGTCTTGGAGCTGGTTGGAGCTGTTTCTATTGGACATGGGGGAAGCTTCTGGTGTTTTCTAACAGAAACCACCCTTGCAGCTCCCCAGTCCTAAAACATTGCCATGTAAACCAAATACAGCTTCTAAAAGTTTTTATATGAAAATACCATGATGGATTCTAATAATGCACTCAAGTTTATGGGGGGCAGAAGACAGAGAGACATAGAAGGAGATATTCTGTTCTTTCTCTGGACTTCATTAACTGAAATTAACCATCTAGTCTAAACTACTCATGTTAGATTCTGCTGTTAACAGAGGCTTATATCTCTATAGACCCATTTATCCTGTCTAAAGATAAATATCTAAGATTAGTAGGATAGCTCTTTGCAGCTGGTCTATCTCTCTGCTGACTTTCAGACAATTAGTTTAGGCTAAGAACTTGACCTCTAGACAGATAAATCAAAGTCATTTGAATACCACCTGTAAATATTTGAGTATTTTTATTTTGAAAAGAATTGAAGTAGAAAATATCTTTATTTCTAACAAAAAGAACAGAAACAGGCATCCAAGTTTTTGACACTCCAGGGAGAAATCTCTTCACTTACACAATTCTACAGAAAGAAAGACCTTCTTTGAGGTTGATTAACCAATTTAAGGAGATTAACTTTATCAGTATTATTAAAACAAGTAGGAGCTCCAGTTATGCACTAGAAATTTGTATTGCTGGAACCTGTGCAAATAAAACCTGCGATCAGTGCAAACAAACCAAGAGCTACAGAAAATAAGGGAAGAGGGAGAAATTAACAGGGCAAGAAAAAAGAAAAAGAATTTGACTAAAAAATTAAGGATGTTTTCTGTGCATGACATGCTAAAAATCAGTGTATACCAGATGCAGGAACAGGCCTACATTTTGTTTTCAGTGATTATAACAGTATCACAGTATCACAGTATTGTAAGGTTGGAAGACACCTTTGAGATCATCGAGTCCAACCCATG